>PVJN01009375.1:0-61160 GCA_004026805.1 Lasiurus borealis
AACGGCTCGGATTGCGCGCGCGCGCGGCGGGCGCTCGAGGGCTGCAACCGCCGTGGAGACAATGCGGCGAGTCCCGGCTGGGCTCCCGCGGCCGCCTCCGCCGGGGGGCGGGGAGTGAGGCGCGGGGCGGGGCCTGGGCCGCGCGGGGAGGGGCGGGGCCTCCGGGGGGCGGGGCGCCGGCGCGGAAGCCGGGCCGCCCGCTTCCTTTGTGCGGCCGCCCGGCCCCGCCCCGTGCCCTCCGGGAGGCGCGCCGAGGCCCGCGGCGGTTAGGGACCCGGGGCTGCGGTGTGGGGAGGCGCGCGGCGCCACTAGGGCGTCTGCCCTGGCCGCGTCGCAAGTCCCCAGTGGCGCGGTGGCCTGGGCCGCCCGCCCGGGCCAATACGGAGGCAATAAAAATAACTGCAAGTAATTGCCCGCTTGGTGTGTGTGCCGAGCTCTGCGTGCACGGACTCCGCGCGCCCGCAGTAACCCCGCCAGGAGTCATTATCCTCCCCCCGGGGGACCGGGGATCCGAGAGGTTAAGTAATGACCGGAGTGACCCGGCTGCACCTCCGTAAACGGCAATAATGCCGCCTCTTTAGGCGCACTGTGAAGGTTAACTGAGGACATTTGTACCAAGTGCCAGCAGTGCCTGGCACACAGTTGGGGCCTAATACATGTTACTTTCTCTCCCTAAACCACACTCACTGCTTAAAACTGATTGTCCTGGAAATGTGCGAGGAGCTGTGGGGGACACGAAAGCCATAAGCGAGTCACAAGTTCTCTCCCCCGTCCCAGCCTTGTGCAGAGTGGACAACACCAATCTCTCCATGATTGCTCCCTCGCTATTCCCAACATTTTCCCATTTTCTTTACTTTTCTTTCTTTCTTTTTTTTTTTTTGCATTCATATTCGCTCTCTTCCCATTAGGCCTCCCTCATCCCTTTGTTTTTGTTTCCAAGTTTTACATTTATGTTTCTTGTTTACTTCATCCCTTTCTTTTCCCTATTCACTTTCCCCTCTACTATTTTTAAAATTTCCAAAGCCTTTTTTTTTTTTACTAACATTCACATTTCTGCCTTTACATTTCTCAGACTTATATTTTGTTTTATAAAAGAAGGTAACATAGGATCAAATACACATCTTCTCTCTATTCTCCAAACATGACCACACTTTCCTGACTCCTTCCTGGAATGCCCTTTCCCCAACTCTGCATGTCCAGGTCCTACCTATCCTTCACGGTCAAGACTCAAGAACAGTGGTCAGCAAACTTCTGTAAGGGACCAGATAGTAAGTATTTTAGCCTTTACAGGACATATGGTTTCTGTTGCAACTACTCAGCTCTGCTGTTGTAACAGGAAAGCAACCATAGATAATATGTTCATGAATACAGTGGCTGTGCTCCAATAAAACTTTATTTATGAACACTGAAATTTGGATTTTTTATAATTTTTATGTATCATGAAGACTGTTCTTTTTATTCTTAAACATCTTAAAATGTAAAAACCATCAATAACTTGTGGGCTATACAAAAAAACAGTGATGTGCTGGATCAGAGTGGCTCAGTTGAGCATCATTCTGTGCACCCTAGGGTTGCCAGTTCAATTCCCAGGAACATACCCAGGTTGTGGGTTCAATCCCTGGTCAGGACAACCAATTGATCTCTCTCACTCTCTCTTTCTCTCACTAACCTCCCACTCTCTCTAAAAATTAATGGGAAAGTATCCTCAGGTAAGGATTAAACATACACACACAATCTGCCTCCACCCCTCAAAGAAAAACCCCAAGTTGGTGATGTGATGGATTTGGCCCTTGGGATATGGTTTGCTATAACCCCTGCTCTAGAACAATGCCACTTCTCTGCAGTCTATCATGATAATTTATACTTGGTAGTACTTTTCTCTCTTATTTCACTTACCTGTAATACTTCTATAGCATTTATCACATTTTAGTTTGTATTGTATATGCTTTTCCCCCTGTGCATTTATCATTTTTCCCAGCAGAACTCTAGCTCCTTGAAGGTAGGGACAGATCTTTTTTCTCTATGTATTACCTTCCATCCCACAGTGCTTTGCACAGAGCAGGTATTCAAATGCATACAGGATGGTTAGGTTATACTGTTAAGTACTAGGTGGCTGACCATTGTTTCCACTGTGCAAAGCTTATTTCTCTCATTAGATAGGATGCCTGTTATGTGGATACTAGAGGCCCAGTGCACAAAATTCGTGCATGGGGGCGGGAATCCCTCAGCCCAGCCTGCACCCTCTCCAATCAGGGACCTCTCAGGGGATGTCTGACTTGTAGTTGTGGGATTGGGCCTAAACTGGCAGTTGGACATTCCTCTTGAAATCTGGGACTGCTGGCTCCTAACTGCTCACCTGCCTGCCTGCCTGATCGCCCCTAACCACTCTCCCCTGCAAGCCTAATTGCCCCTAACTGCTCTGCTTGCCCAACCAATAGCCCCTAACCACCTCTGCCTCAGCCCCACCACTGGCTTTGTCCGGAAGATACCTGCTCTATCTGGTATAATTAGCATATTACCCTTTTATTAGTATAGATTATTTTGATTAGATTATAGGAAAAGATTTTTGAGGGCTTTGTAGGCAAGATGGAGAAAGGTAAATGTCAGTTCATTTAGGGGTTGTTGGATAACAAATACTTGAACAAAGAATGTTGATTATCACCAACCTGTAGACAGGGCATGTGTGTCCTTAGTTGGGTCCTATTCAACATTTCTATCAGCAAATTGGTTAAAGACAAAGAAAACATGCTATATAATTTATAGATGACAACGTTAAACAGAGGCATTATATAATGAATAACAACATTCAGATATGAAACATTCAGATAAGAAAACTGTGCCTCGGTTTTCTTATCTTTAAAATGGGGATGATAAAAGTTTCTTCAGAGGGTTATGTCAGGATTAAATGAGGAAATACATGTAAACCCTGACAGAGAGGGCCCAGTAAATGTTAGCTATTAACTATTAACCATTTTCTTACTGGGCTGGAACTCTGGGCTAAATTCACAAGATATTTAACACATCATTATCTATACATAGGCTCAAAATAAAAATTGTATGAGTTTGAGACTGGGGAGACCTGGAATGAGAGCAGTCCATGTAAAAAGAAACCTCAAAAATAAAAGCAGACACAAAAGCTGACCCAACCCTCTGGAATTCAGGTGGCACAGTGCTCTGTGACCCAGCAGTCTCATTGCCCTGGGTGGGAGCAATGCAGCCTCCTGTTGAAGGAAGGTACATTTGGAGCCAGAGTCACAGGTGTGGGAACTGAAGCCTCTTCAAGCTTTTTGTTTTCTCCTCTAAATAATGGGGGCCATAATACTTCTTTCTTGGCCTTATTATCATGGGGAAAGGACAATTTAGAACAGTACTTGGCACATAGTAGGTGTTCAACAAATTTCACTTCCTCCCTACCATACCATGCAGATGTTTGGGCCATGAAGGGCTAATACAGCGAGATCCAAGTCCCAACCTACTGTGACTTGTGGCTTTTTATATTTGGAATTAAGGTGCTTAATTTTGTGGATCACACTTTTAAGAGAATTATTGAAAAGGTGGAAAGTGTCTAGACAAGAATAACCAGAACAGTGGGAATAGGAAGTCTTGACATGTAATAAATGAAAAACAGTTTCAGCCTTTAGACTGGATATTCTCTCTCCCCCCTCCCCCATCCCCTTTTAATCCTCACCAGAGGATATTTTTTCCTTTGCTTTTCAGAGAGAGTGGAAAAGAGGGTGGGAAGGGGAGAGACAGAGGAGAGAGAAGCACTGATGTGAGAGACATGTGCATTGGTTGCTGCATGCACTCTGACCTCAGGGTTGTGCCCTTGACTGGGAATTGAACCCATGACCTTTTGGTGTTCAGACTGACACTTTAACCAGTGAGCAACACCAGCCAGGGCTGATTTTCTCTCTCTCTCTCTTTTTTTTTTCCATTTTTTTTATTATTAAGGTATTACATGTGTCCATATCTTTTTTTAATGGGAGGGAGAGGAAAGAGACATGATAACTATCTACAAACACTGCAGGAGATGGACCCTGTTATAATTCACAAGACAATCACAACCAGTAGCAGAAGTTCCAGGGGAGAAGATTGGGCTTAATTTGAAGAGTGACTTTCTGATCATTGGAGCAATTCCACCACGGAACGACTGCTTTTCAAAATGATGAACCCTTATCTTGCAAGTGCCAAGAGAACAATAAACTCCTTCCTGTCTTTTACTTTTTCTCATGTTCTTTCTCCACATTCCTTTGCTTTCCTTTTCCTTGATCCTGTCTTCCATTCATTATAGGATATTTATTACCCCCCGCCAACACACACACTGTCCTCAAGTACTATTCTTCTCCTTCTCCTTCTTCAGTTTCCAAACTTTTTGTTGGCTCTCCCCACCCCAACCCCAATGACTGGAACTGCCTCCCTGAGTTGTAGGCAGCAAATGGCTCAGAATGTCACTGAAATGGAGCCAAGATAGCTGTGCACACTGGCAGGGAGGGAAGGAAAGCAAACGGATTGCTGCAAAGGCAGAACTACTGCTGTGACTCTGCCGTCAGGGCAGAGGGATCCGGCAGAATCTCCTGAAACCTAGGCCATGGAAAAGCCCGCTCGTCGCTGGGCACTCACAGGCAGGCAGATGGGGGCCCAGCCGAGCCCTGTTCTCTCAAAGATGCTCTCCAGGAGCTGAACTCACTGTGAATCCCTTTCCAGCTCCCCCTAGGCAGTTGTTTCCCTTATCTTGGAGCTACGCAGCCATCTTGTCGTTATTTCCAATTCCAAGAACTCCTCTCCTACCAAATGAAGCCGAGAACCGAGACAGCTGGATACCTGCTGAACTCCCCAGCTAGCATATGGGTGTGTAGACACATCTGACAGCAATATGTAGGCCTGAGTCTGCATCTAGAATTTTCAACTCCTTTCTCTAGCCTTTTACCTTATACCTTCTAGGCCCCCTTTCTTTATCCTGGGTTCATCTTCTCTTCCCTCCATTTCCACCCACCCAGCTTCCTCGTTGCCTCTCTTGGCTTGGCAATAGTTCCCTCTTCCACTCTAGTTGCCCAAGTAGAATATGCCAGGGGATGGCAAGGAAGGCCAACTCTCTCCCCTCCCCCAAGGGTCCCAGTACACTTCATACCGTGAGCTGGGATCTGCTGGATGTTAGGGCTCTTGGGTACAGGCAGGCCACTGGGCATGGCAGTGACAATGGCTTGCTGATGCGGTGACGGACGGGACCGAGCCTCAGGCATACTCTTCTCCCCAGGTACCACGTCCTTCCAGTCCTCTGGGGTGCACTGCTGGGGCTGTGAAGACACAGGACAGGGGTGATCTTCTCATGAACTGCCTTTACTTTCTGGACACTTCCCTGCTTCCGTGGAGCTTGGGTAGCAGACGAGGCCATTGCGATTTAGCCAGCCCCACATTAGAGAGAGGCCCCTTTCTTTCTTGGAATATCCAGAGGATTTCACCACGCAGCCCGCCCAGAAACACACCCCAACAGGGGCTGCGACCCCATTTGTTCCCTGAGCTGGGATCGTCTTACTCACCACTGGTGACGCAGGCTGTAGTTGTAAGATGACAGCAGAGGCATGCTGGAACCTGCGTTGAGGGGTGTGGGACAGGCCCTCAGGATAGCCATTGTGGGGCCCAGCATCTGGCGTGGGAGGGTGGCAGTGCTGAGTGCTGCCAGGCTTGTATAGGTTGGCAGTGGGACACTGGAGAGGCAGGGTGGATGTAACGGGGCCTAGAGGCATGGCTTGGGGTTCGGGACTGGGCTGCAGGGCCACGCTCGGAGGGATGGAGGCGAGCTGGGGGTGGGACTGGGCTTGAAGCGCGGGCCGGGATTGCTGTGGCTGTGGCTGCTGTGACTGCTGCTGCTGCTGGATCACAAACTGGGGCTGCAGGTGCTTTGAAGGCGGCTGGGAGAGGAGCTGGTGTGGCTGCAGCTGAGCATAGGCTGAAGGGGAAAAACCAGGGAGGGGGCGTGGCTTGGCCTCGCCCTCTGCAAAGCTCCCCAAAGGGACCCCGCCCATGCCCACATAAAGGCTTCTCAAACTCAGGGTGGATTGCTTTCACCTTTCACCTAGAGCCGGACTTGGTCATGGCCCAGTCTTTTCTGTTTTCTTGCTTTCCTCCTATGCTGCTATACTGGGCCCGTGGCTCTCCCTCAAAGCACAATGCAAAACTCACCTCCTCTGTGAAGCCTTCCTTGACATTCCAGCTGGGTTCTCTAGGGTTCCATGTTCTCTCTCTTCTCCAGGCCTTTCACTTGCTTTTGTCCATGCCTTCAATACGCGCACCTCCCATTGCCCAACCCAGCTTTGCCTGGCTCGTTCTTATTCCCCCTCCGCTCCGCCCAGGCTGGCCTCCTCCAGGAAGACCAGTTGCGCACAGTGGTCCTCAGACTGTGGCAGGAGGCAGACCAGCGCCGGGCTACCAGCACCTTCTGTTACATGCTATGGGACCTTGGGCTATGTGCGCAGCCGCTCTAGGCCTCAGCTTCCTTATCTAAAAATTAGAAATAAAGATAGTTCCCCCCCAGGAAGTTGTAAGGATGAAATAAAAAAAACAAGCAAAACTGTGCAAATAAAATGAGAGAAAATGACATGATATGCACAGCCCGGTGTCTGGCACTGAGTCCTGTTCAAGCATTTCTAGCTATAATTAAAATCATTATTTCAGGCTTGGCTTGGATTCTCAAAGGATCTTGGGCTTACCTCTGAGAACCAGCAGTATTACAGTGAGCTACAATTGTCCTTAGCTCTCTTTCCTTCCAGATTATAAACCCAGTGCCTGACAGCAGATGGGTGCCAAGTCATTAAACTTATTGTCATTTGCTGCTGGCCTTCTCTCCCTGCATTTTAGCCAGACTGACCTTCTGAGGTGAGGATTTTTACTATTCCCTTCCGCGTTTAGCTTGTGCCTTGTATACAGTAGTGTTTCAGGAAATTCGACTGGAACCCAGGTCAGGAACAAGAGGCATTAAGGAAAAAACAACGTGGCCCCTGTTTACAGACTGTGGTAGGCAGAGAGTGAGGGAACATGGGTGACCCACAGGCTACATCCTGCATGTCAGTCAGTGATGAAAGAGGGAAATTCCAATGGTGATGAGGTTTTGAGAGAAATGTATTGCGTTTGAGGTGATGGTGGAATGTCCAAATGAAAATTGCCAACAGGCATTTGGTGATTATAAGTTGCCCCTGACCTTAACTGAAGCCTTGTCTCCTAACTCCACACTGAATACTTCAAAGCTTAACCACCAGGCAAAAAAATGGTAATCAGGCAAACTTCACAATCCGGAATTTTTACGACAACTGCAGATAAGCACCTGAGATACCATAGATGCCATGCCAGTCCTGTTAGGCTCCAGCTGCCAGACGTCAGATCTGCAGAATGATGCTTATCCTCCCTGAAAGTTCAAGTAAAACCTTCTCTCTTATTACCAAATCAGGAATTCCAGGCTTGGGAACAGAGTCACGCTAGGGCAGTGGTTCTCAACCTGTGGGTTGTGACCCCTTTGGGGGTTGAACGACCCTTTCACAGGGGTTGCCTAAGACTGTTGGAAAACACATATTTCCCATGATCTTAGGAACCAACACACGGCTCCTCAGTATAGCAAAATGTAGCAATGTAGTTTACTGTTGTCATATGAAGACTGTTACCCATGCTACACCACGATTCAAGACAAAATTTCATTTGTAATTAGAAATAAATATTTTACAATATATAATTACATATTGTTTTTGTGATTAATCCCTATGCTTTAATTATGTTCAGTTTGTAACAATGAAAATACATCCTGCATATTAGATATTTATATTACAGTTCATAACAGTAGCAAAATTACAATTATGAAGTAGCAACGGAAATAATTTTATGGTTGGGGGTCACCACCACATGAGGAGCTGTCTTAAAGGGTCACGGCATTAGGAAGGTTGAGAACCACTGCTCTAGGGGCTGCCTGTCTGAGGTGAGAGCCAGAGGTGGTGCAGGTCAGAGGAGCTGAGAGGATCAGTGGCACATCCCCCTACTCGCTGACTGTGTGGCCTGAGATGGGTCCCTTTCCTTCTCTGGGGATCGGTTTTATCTGTGAAACATGAGGTTTGGGCTAGGTGATCATACAAGTCTCTTCCTGTTTTACAACTGTGAGTGGCTACCACAGGAAAATAGTTTAAAGTTCAGGACTTGTAAGGTGAAAACAAAAGAAGGTTAGAGCAGAGAAAAGTTCTGGATCCACAAAGCGTAAATAGTATATTAGGGACAACACATTGTTTACCAAATTGGGAAAGGCGACTGCTGGCCTCCTGGCCTTCCATCCCTGGGCCTCCAATCCTCCCCTCCTCCCTCCCGCACCCTGTGCTGCTCCTGGAAAACCCGAAGGCAATTGTTTTAGAACAAATGATGCTGGTGCATGCCAAGGCTGTAAACAAAGCTCCTGGAAGCTTAGATAAGTTCATAGGTCAAAGATCCCAATGTATTTTGGGTGGAGTATACATCCTTCTGAGGTTAATAAGAAACAAGTATCATGAATTAACTGCAGCACTGTCCTGGGTAAGTGTCCTTTTATATCGAGTAATGGGTCTCTGCGATTCAGTTTCTTCTCCGATAGCCCACCTTACAGATGATTGCAAATTACCCTTCCTGGTGCACAGATCTGATCCCTGATCAAAAGCCACTGGGGACTCCCCTTTGTCTGCTGCCATCTAAAACCTCTGACATTCAAGATCTTTTCACAACACAAACCAACCTTTCAATTCTTATTTCTTTGATCCAAGCTCACTGTCCCCTCTATGAGAGTTTATGCCTTATCTCACACTGTCTAGAGCGCCATAGATCAAATCCAGGTCACCCTCGCAGCCAGCAGGACTCTCCCCTTCCTCCCAGCTGGTCTCTGCTTTGCACTGTCCTAGGGACAGCGTCTTCAGCAGGGTGGGCTCTAGGGTTAGAATGCTTGGATTTGAAGCCTAGCTCTGTCACTGACCAGCAATGGGATGCTGGGAAGTCAGACCTCTGTGTACCTCTGCGTCCTTATCTTTAAAATGGGGGGGGGGGGAGTCATGATAATACCTATCTCATAGTTACTTCAGTAAACAACCATCTCCTTTAGTAGGCAGAATTGATGTGATTTGTTTCCTCCAAAGCACCTTGAATTTAGCAGATGCTCCATCAGTATTATTCAATGAATGAATGAACGAATGAATGAATGACAAACATGGACTCCAGCTTGTTTGTTCCACACAGCCAGAACATGAATGAGGTGGGTGTCACCTGCAGACCATTCTGGTTAATGGAAGACCTTCCTCCTGTCCAGCCTCTGCTCACCACCTTCCTGTGCTAACCTTCAACTCACCCCAAGGGCCCTGCTCCTCATCCTTACACATGGCAACCCTGTGCCTTTCGGGTCCAGTTTCAGCCTCCGTTTCCTGGAGTTCCCTCCTCCTGCTTCGGTGATCTGAGGCATAAGCTTCTCTGGCGCAGGCTCGGCTCCTGTTTCCCCCTTTGCCTTAACCCTGCACTGTGAGTTTTCATGGGATTGCTGAACGGTTTTGTTGTTTGCTTGCTTGCTTTATCTTGTGGTAACATTTACTGTCTTGTATATGTAACTCATTGATTCTTAAAAATTAGCTCGTCTCCCTCACCTCTCATTTTAATGCCTTTTGAATTGGGATGCATATACAGTTGATGATGTGGGTTTAATTGGCAGTGCTTTTCTTAGTTAAAAAAAAAAAGGTACCTCTTATAATCAGTGATGTCTTAGATTAAACAGGAATACTTACATTCTTTTGTGTGTTCATTTCCTATCTATCCAACCAGATTGCATGGTTTTACAGTCAAAGATGTCTTATGTTTTTCTTTCTTTCTTCCTTTCTTCCTTTCTTCCTTTCTTCCTTCCTTCCTTCCTTCCTTCCTTCCTTCCTTCCTTCCTTTCTAGTTAAAAATGGCCTTAATTCAACTGGAAAGTTTTTATGTATCTTATCTTCTGCATTGTCCAACATATTACTCTACACGTTCGTAGATGCTTAACAAATGTTTGCTGATGGACATGGTAAGGCCAAGGAATTTTCTCCCTCTCCCAGCCCTCCCAGCTCAGTGTGGCTGGTAAAGGTGGCCACATCCCTCTTCCCCACAGTTAGAATGGGGCATATCCCTTTATGAAATCGATGCATAGAAATCTCTCTAGACCAGCAACGAAAATAATTTTATGGCTGGGGGTCACCACAACATGAGGAACTGCATTAAAGGGACGTGGCATTAGGAAGGTTGAGAACCACTGCTCTAGACCTTCCATCTTATATTTCCCTAAGGTCCAATAGTTTCATTTTATCCCTACACCCATTTTGGCTTCACCCCCCAATACTAAAAAGTTCATCACTTTTAAGGATCAAAGGGTTGATTCCAGGGGACCTCAGCCACAGCTTTGGAAGGCTTCATCAGCTCTTTTGCTGGGGAGCAGGGGCTGCAGGAATTAGGGCCCTGCTAAAAGGCAACTCCAGGGAACGGTCTGGTGCTCTAACCTTGAACAGCCTCCTTAGACTCCGAAGAGGCTGATTGCAGTTTCCAAATGGCTGGCTGTTAGCAACAGGGGATTAAGGTCCTCCAGGCAGGGGGGCTGACTGTGAGGGATTACTGACACGCCCCTTCGCTGCATCCACTGTCACCTTATCAGTAATGGATCTCTATTGATCTCAAGGCTTCAAGGATGCAGGACACAGCCCACTTTCCCCAAATGCTGGCACTCTTGTCCCAGAGTCTACTAGTACAGGTGCTGTAAGCACCCCAGCCAGAAACTGGTTAGAGTTTGGAGCTACAGGAATATTATGAGCGGAGAGTACCTGTGAGAGAGGAATGGCATAACATTTTGCCACCTGCTACTGTTCAAGGTTTAAAAAGTTAAATGAAGAAATACTTTCAGCCATTCAGTCACTCCACAAACATCACTAAGCAACACCCCCCCCCCCCGCAGCCCGCAGACCAAGTACTATGTTGGGTGCTGACTACAACATGGTCCCTAGAATATGGAAGATAACAGTTCAGTGAAAGGACAGCTGGTAAACAGATTTCCCAGTGTAACTTGGTAAATGTTATGATAGGAGATAAGGACTGAATGCTGAGGACACAGAGAAGGGGGTTCAGCTTGGGAAGGGGAGCAGAGAAGATTTCCCAGATGAAGAAAGTGTTAGCACCATCCAGAGTTGGGAAGATGACAAAAGGAACAGCATATGGGAAGTGTTGAGGGCATAAAATACGGGACAGCATTCAGGAACCTGTAGGGCATCCTGTACCGTGGAACCCAGGGTGTCTCTGGGAGAAAAGCCAGAGAGGAGGCAATTTTAGGTTAGGTCTAAATCAGTGGTTCTCAACCTTCCTAAGGTCGCGACCCTTGCATACAGTTCCTCATGTGGTGGTGACCCCCAACCATGAAATTTTGCTACTGTTATGCATCGTGATGTAAATATCTGCATTTTCCGATGGTCTTAGGTGACCCCTGTGAAAAGGTCGTCAATCCCCAAAGGGGTCTCGACCCACAGGTTGAGAACCGCTCGTCTAAATGATGCTGGCACCCTCAGGAGGCCGCTCAGCTTCAAAGATGTCCCAGGCCTCAGGGTATAACTGAGATTGAGGTCAGCTCTAGAGGTCAGAGCGTGACACACACAGACAAGGAAGCCCCTTTTAGGCAAACGGAAAGCAACAGTCACATGAGTGTTCTGTAATGCGGCTCCTCGGTGCTGAGGGCTGGGAGGAATCTGAAGGGGGTGTAGAGTGGATGGAGTTTCCCTGAAGGAGGAAACAGGGTTGCCAACTGCAGGGGCTCTCTGTGGCGGTGCATCTACGCTTTCCTGTCTTTTTTTTTTTTTCTCTCTGACCTTAATTCTTTTATTTATTTTATTTTATTGTGTTACATCGCTTTCATGTCTTTAGGCCTGCTCTGCAGCCGGCTGGCAAAACCACCCAAATCCTCTATGAGCAGGACTCTTATCAGGCAGCTTGGAGCATTAAAATGAAACGAACTACCCCATCCCTGGCAGAAAGATAGACAGTAGTAGCTAAAGGCATGGGTTTCAGAGTCAGACGGATCTGCTGTAAGTCTTGGTTCTTAGACAAACTGCTTAACCTCTCTGTATGCTGACTTCTGTCCCGTAAATGGTGATACATACGACACAGAGAAGTTAGAGTCAAATGGAATATTATGTTTTAAACCGCGAAGACGTTTACAGTCTTTGTTGATACCTAGGAGCTGCTCAGTAAATGGTAGCTGTTTGCATGTTGCTTTGAACGCCTCACAGCGGTTTTCATTGCTTGAGTCTCAGGTATTCTTACAAGAAGCCTCTCAGGCAAACGGGCAGCATTCGCGTTTCACAAGCAGAAGCCGCGCGTGGTTTCCAAGTGACTGCCCTGTGCAGTGGGTTAGGGGGAGCCGACTGCCTCTGACAGAGGAGGCACAGTGCTTCAGGTAGCACGTGCTCAGAAAGTGCTGCTGGGCCAGTGAACAGTGCAAGGCCTCGGAGGCGTAGTGGAAGGTGGTGAGGTAGTTAGAGGTGATCTTTGAGGGTGGACAGTGACAGGAGTACATATTATGCCAGAAGGTGGGAAATAAAATAGTCTTAAAGGTGTGGGAGTGGGGAAGAAGACCTGTGTGAGGAAGCCCTGGCAATGAGAGTGGGTGCAACGGGCAATGGGGGAGCATCTGGAAGGGACCCCCAGGGCAGAGTCAGTCTATCAGGAAGCCCTTAGGTGCTATTTATTGAGTCTCTCCTATTGTAGGGGCATTGCAACAGACAAAGCAGGAATTAAAGACACATGGCAGTGTTTCTGGCCGAGGCACGAAGAATCTCTGAGGAAGATGATTCTAGCAGCTGTGCGCAGGGCGTCCTGGCAACCAGTTAGGCCTGCCATGAGCCTGCTCTTTAGCGGTCACTTTGCAGGCCCCCTCATTCATCTTTACAGCCTGTGGTAAACATAATCACCTTTGTTTTCTAAATGAAGTGATGTTTACAGACAGTAAGCAACTTGATGATGGTCATAAAACTAGTGATGAAGCTGGGGTCCGAAACCAGGTCTAAGGCCAAAGCCTGTGCTTTTGCCATTTATAACACCCTCCTCCCCGCTGGTGAAGGAACATTAAGTCAAAATAAGCCTGACACTGTGAGCCTGGCATCCAGGAAAACGTCATGGCAGTGGTCAGGACTGGGAAAGGGGACCCGGCCGTAGAGGAAGACTTCTGGTCGTTTGTGTATGAATTCTCCCAGTGTTAAACATGTGAAATCAGGTGGGGAGGTATCCAAGTGGGAATATCCTATCTCTGGCTGGCAGCCTCTGAGAAGCGAGGACGGGGCAGGGAGGGATGCATACTGGGAAGTCACCTGTGGACAGTTGGTAGATTTTTGAAATGTAAGAACGGACAAGCTCCTTGGGGGGAGGAGCTAAGTGTTGGAATAAGACACAAGGGAGACGGGCAAAGGGTGTCCCAGAGCTCATGGCAGTGGGGCAGGCAAAGGGGAGGAGGAGCAGGTCCCACCTCCACGAACAGATGGTCGGAGCCACACATGGCCTCTGGGGTGTAGGTACTGCCCAGTGCCAACTGACATAATCCTCCTTCTGTTCAGTTCTTGAAACCTACTCATTTGTCAAGGTGCGACTCAAAATTCCACAGCCCCTATTGGAATTCAAACCTGTCCGTCTCTGTGCCTCCCATATGGTTAGCATTGTGTTTGGCACATAATGGATGCTAAATGAAAATTTGCTGTGCTGAACAATGATAGAGAAAAAAAACTATTTGGGGATGACAGTTATTCTTTCTAAACCATATCTTCTTAATTTGTGAGATGAAACAATCATTGGTTGGATTAAACGAGATACATAGATAAGGCGTTTAGTGCAGTACCTGGAATTGAGTTGTTCACGAGCTGTAATTACTATTCTTAGCTGGTAGCATCCATGGAAGTAATATACATAATAGGAGCCTGGGGGGAGGAATGCCAGGAAAGAAGGAGCGCTCAACAGTTCCAAGGTCCTCTGTGTATCACAGCCCGCGCTTGCTCTCTCTCTCTCTTTCTCTCTCCCTCTCATCCATGCTGAGGGGTGTTATTGAAGAAAATATAAAATTCCACTGCTATCCTGTGGATACCCCCCAATATAAGGAGATTCTTAGTAATCTAAACTTGGTCCTACAGAGGGCAGTTGACATGACCTTCATGGCTCCTTGCATGATTCTAATATTAAAATGGTTAGGAATTTGGATTCTGGCCAGAAAACAGGCCCACCTGCATGTTGTTGTTTTTTTTTAAATTGGATTCTCTAAGTAAAGGTCTCTCACCCCAGTTTGGCAGCTGCTGGGGAGGGAGACATGGTATGCCAGAGTCCTGGAATCAGCAAGCATCCCACTGTCCAGCCTGTCACAGACAGATTCACTCCCGACACAAAACCCGCTCTGTGATCAACAAAGCCGCTATGTGCAGTCCTTCCCTGCAGAGCACGCTCTCTCCTGCATGAGACCTGAGGAAGGACGAGGAGGCAGAACAAAAACGGGCATCTGCAGCAGGACTCTGTGAAAAGGGCGCAGGGCTTTCAATGAACAGACCGTTCCCTTTTGTCACAGCATCTCTCTCCTGTCAGCAACTTTCTCCTCACCTTTGGGCCAGACTGCACCCAAGGCCTCGAGTTTAGCCACTAGAATGAGGACTCCAGGAACCCAGCCTCCTGTGGGGAGCTGTGCCCAGCTCCCTCAGGACGGGGCTTCCCTGGAGACCAGGCCCTGGGACCCTGCCGCCTGCCCCTCTCCGCCCTCAGTGGTTCAGTCCTGGTCACCGAGAAGCCCAACCTCTTAGGCTCAGCTCTCCGCCCCTTCCTCCCCTCCCCCACTCCTTTTCAGGGCTTAAGGGACCTTTTCTATTTGCAGAGCCTAAAGAAGCCGGTTGCCAAGGTGACAGGAGCAGGAACAGCGGGGAGCCTGCCATGGGGGAGGGGCTTTGCCCCCAAACAGCTGTCAGTGGGAGCGGTCCCAGCTGGGACTAGGCCTTTGCCTGCTCTGGAAGGAAACAGCCCCAGGAGAACACATTCCCTCTGCTCCACTCCCTCCGCAGCCCCTCCACCGCAAGTCTCCACCGGTTCCTTTCCCCGGGGGCAGCCAGCCAGCCAGCTCAAAAATGCTCCAATAACAAACAAAAAACCACTCTGTGCTCCCCCCTCTCCCCCCACAAATTGGCATGCACGCATGCTCTGATCATTCCACTCGCAGTGGGTTGACTGGGCAGGAGGCCAGGAGTTACCTCCGCCTAGGGAACTGCGGAGCCCAGGGCAGGTGCGGCTGCAGGCTGCCCCTCCACCCCACCCCCGCCCCTGCATCAGGTCACAGGGTTAGTTCTGTCCTTTTGTTTGTTTGTTTGTTTGTTTGTTCCAGGGGCTCCAGCATCCTGAACCACCACTGTCATCCGTTTGGGCGGTGGGGGTGGGGGAGTGGAACCCTAGGGTTTACAGAGAGGAAGGGGTGGGAGAAGAAAGGAATAGGAGGGGAGAGTGGAAGGCAGAAACAATGCAAAGCCGACTGATTTGTGTCTCTAAGGGAAAGGTCTTTGTGGTCCGAAGCTCACAGCTGCTCCATCGAAAGTTCTGTGGAACCACTGGTCCCTGTACTGCAGATAGCCACCTATTGTCAGTCCCAACCACACCTGGGCTCTGGACCTCAGCCTGTGGCTCACTGCAGTCACCCTGACCAGGCTTGAGAGAAGAGAGTCCTCCTTTAGACTCTGTAAACCCCAGAACAGTCTCAGAACCGCCAGAAATAAGAAAGGTCTAGAAAGCCCAAAATCACTGTCAGGACTGAGAGAGGCAAGCACGGATGACTGAGATCCAGGGTCTGACTCAGCCAGCCTTGCCTCCCAGTGCTGTTCTAGGTTTGTGCACTGAATGAATAGGTAGAAGAAATGCTAACTTGGGGTCCCTGCTCTAGTCCAAGCTGCTATCAAGTCCCTATAAGAACCACTCTTTACCTCTGAGCCTCAGTACCTTTCCCCTTAAAAGAAGAGCCTGGAGCAATCTCTGGAGAAAGCAATGCCAGTCAGACACCGTGAGCCACAGGGCAGTGAGGCCTCCAAAGGGTCTGTAGTGACCCCAGAAGGTAGAGATCAACCCTTTATCCTTGAAACCTCAAAAAGGCGAATAAAGGACTTAAAATCAGATTCTTCCCGGCTCACTGTCATAATGCTTTCCTGTCTCGAATACCTTCGTCTATTGTGTCTGCTGGGTCAACTGCTCATATTTCAAGACTCACATGCCATTTCATCCGACCATCCTGCCGGGTGCTGAGATGACCATCTGTGCTCTGTGCCCACTTTCCCCCTACTTAATCCTTTCATGGAATTTATGACATGAATGGATTTGCTCATACCACATGCCTGGCTCTGTCCTTTTGACTGTATACTCCTTTAGGTAAGGAATCATATTTTGACCATCTTGGTTCATTAGTAACAAGCATAGAGTAGGCTCTCAAGAAAAAAAATAGACTGGATGAGGTCCGATGGCAAGTGATGGTCCAGGGATGTGACCAGGCTGAGTCTCTCTTTAATGCCAAGCCACAGGGCCCACCACCATATTTATGTCTGTGTTAGGACAGCTTGGTCTTGCTCTCTGGGAGGGAAAGTCAGGCTGCTAGGGCTGCTGGCAGGTTCTTCCCATCAGAGACAACCGACAAAAGGCGGTGCGGGGAGAATTTAGCAGGCAGGGAAAGGAGTCTGGCCCCGGGGAAGACTGATTCGCCTCCTTCAAAGAACTCACCTTACAAGTGACTTGCTAGATTATTTTTTAAAAATCTGCTACATTTATTCTCCCGTGACCTCATTCGGACCTTTCTTGCCTCTTCTCCCCAAGGACAGACAGTGCACTGGTTCCGACAGTGCTCGGCGCTCACATGTTACAGCTCTCATCTCCCTGTACCTGTCTGTCCTTCCAGACTGTGCTCTCCTCGAGGGCAGGCCCAGTCTCATTTACCTCCACATCTCCAAACTAGCAACACAACTGGCAAATATTGGTCAACGAATGTCTGGAATGATGAGAAAATGAACTGCCCACTTCCTCCTCTCCTCATCTGTTCTTACATGCCTCTGGCAGGGCCCCTCCTTTTTGCTGACTCTCAGAGAATTTCCAAATAGTCTCGCTGCCAACCTCCACCCACTCATGGTCAGCAGCTCTGATTGCACCCTCTGAGATTCACTGCTGTGCCATTGTGAAGGACTCATTTAGCCCAACGGATGTGGCTTCCTTCTCAAGCTGGATGAGAAGCATGAAACGGAGTGAGGAGCTCATGAACATCTCAAGGGTGGGAGAGGGCAGAGACACATGGCTGGAGTCTTAGCATATCGCTGGGGAAAAGGAAAGTGTGAAATTTGCCCCTGGCCCACAGTTTTCTGGGACAGGATCCTTCTTCCCGGAGCCCTTACCTGGTGCAATGAGGGGATGGGCAGCCACAGCGGGCACCATCCGGCTGAGCCCAGCCCGGCCCTCCAAGCTCCCTGGCACACTGCTGTTGCCATCTCCTTTCTTGAGTGGCTCCGTCACACTGTCAGTTAGGCCAGACTTGGTACCTGCAGGGGAACCCTGAGCAGTGTTTCTGCCCTGTGATGGGGTAGGCAGAGGCTGGCTGCCACCTGGCGTGGGTTTCAGGGCCAAGCTGGGCAGGACAGGCTGAGTGGGGGGAGGGCCCGAAGCTGCTGCAGCTGGTGTCTGGTGTGTTCGGAGGGTCAGGTTCTGTACCTGGAAAAGAGGGGTCTCCAGGAGTCCCGAGAATGTGGGGAGGAGCGATGCCAACACACAGCTAAGGGGGAGGAGTTAGGGACAGATCCAGGAATAGCTGAATAGGATCGTGTATGAAATTAGAGACAGAGAGAATGAGTTAGGGCTGAAAGAGAAACCAGGAGCAGGTAGAGGTTCTAAAGGGGACAAGAGAGAGTGCTATTGGTTGGATCCACCAGCAGGAGAAACGGAATTCTGAGAAGGGAGGACGGCTCAGGCTGGGGCAGGCCCGGGCAGGCAGGACAGGCCCTCTCCCTTCTCTTAACTCCTGGCTCCTCCCAACTAGCAGGACGGGATGCAGACCGCTTAGAAAGAATTCCCAGGTACCGCAGGGCGTGGGCTTGCCACACCGGAAAAGGCCAGGGCAAAACGGAAAGTTAATTAACCGGCAAAGTCCCAGAATAAGCTGTGCACGGGTTGGCCCTGCTTATTCAACCTGGTCCCTGGTGCCCTCTGCTGGACATACAGAGGCTGTGCCGGACTCTCATCTGACAAATCTGAGGATCTTGCTATACCAAGTGTTCTTCAGTGCCCCCACTCTGTAGCTGGGGATGGGGTGATGGGAGTGGGAGGTGTTCTCTGCGGGGCTGCCCATAGGATCTTTATAGCCACAGCAGTGCCTGTGAGCTCCCAGCAGAGGGTAGGGACCCAGGACTCATCTTCCCTCCCCCTTCCATGCCATTTCCCCTGATTCCTAGCGGTGCTAGTCCATGTAACCAGAGTGGGATTTTCCACTTGAAAGCAACCAAAGCAGCAGACGTTATATCGAGGTAGCAAAGCCCACCGGGCCATGCCTGGCAGCCACGCTGGCCTCAGCGCGCTGCTCTGACACCTGACCTATGTGGCAGGAACAGGGTCAGGAGTGGTGGGGGCCCTTTCAGTGGGGAATGAAAGAGCAGGTCTGGGCACATTGGGCCGTCTGGTCTCCCACCTGCTCTCCTGGGAGATTCCAGCCTTCCCAAAGATTCAAAGCTCCACCAGGGCTTGGGCCCATACCCATTATCAGTACCCCTCGACGGGGTGCCCACCCCCCTGCCCTCCCACAAGCATGGAATCCTCACCTGGGCGGGGGTGGGGGGCCGGGCGGGGGAGCCAGTGCCGAGCTCAGGCTGCACAGTAGCGACGGTGGCCGTGGGCGTGAAGATGAGCTGAGGGGACAAAGGAACAGTGCCGCCTAGGCTCCTAGCTACCTGCACCAGGTTACCTGGCTGGGCCTGGAATCACAGGAAACGAGGCGCCTTTTACCTGCCCAATGTGGGCTCGGTCACAGGACAGACAGTTCAGCCAGCGAGCAGATATGGGAAATGGGCAAGAAAGGGAAGGAGTCTAAGCGGATCCTCTGAAAATCTCCAGGCTTGTGGCATGCTGACCTAGGCTGGGCAGTGAGGGGTGGTGGGGGAGAGCCCCCTGGGGCTGTGCCTAAGTCAGGTTTACTGCAGCAGCCTCTGTGAGGAGCTCCTCCTAGAGGGGACCTCCATTGGCAGGGCATCCTGGTCACTCTCTCCTCAGCATCCCGGGGTGCAGGGACCCTGGGCTGAAATAGATGCCTTAGGGTCACTGGCTAGGTCTCACCCACTCCTGACTCTAGGTTGGGACAGAATAGGATTCAGCTCCAGAAGGGATGATTTGCTCAATTTTTAGTCAAGTTTAGGTGTGTGTGTGTGTGTGTGTGTGTGTGTGTTTGTGTGCACGCACACTCGTGCAGACAACAGTGGCAGAGGAACCAGAGAGTCTAAAGCTGTACTTATGTCTGCAGCTCCTTCCACGGGGCGCAATGCAGGCTACGTGATAGTCTCTGTGTGACACTCCCGCCTCTGTGAGTCTAGCTTGGGGTCAATGTGGACATGCTGGTGTCTTAGAACTCTAGGAGACACCCTCCATGACGTATGTCCTGCTCTGGGGAGGGAGGCAGACGAGCTTCAGGACTCAGTTGGGTTGGTTGAACCAGGCAAGGCAATAACTGAAGACAAAGGCCGGCGTGGGCAATGCCACAATGTGGCTGTTTCCCTAGAGAAGTGGAAGCCTAGTCTATGCGGTGTGACTAAGAGGCTTGTCCCTGGGAATGGAGCTGCACCTCAAGCAATGAACTCAGAGTCAGGAACGGAAGTGCAGGAGCAAGACCAGAAAGCCTCCGAGTGTCAAGTTCTGGCCACAGGAGTGAGGGAGGGTAGGACTGTGTGTCAAGGAGACATCTTCAGGATGGGAGATACGAGGTTGGATGGAGCCTTTAGATGCTACTGCCTCCTAGGGGGCATGCTGCTATTTCCCCAGGAAATTCTTCTAAATCTTAGGAACCTCTTAAGTTCCTAAGGGACTCTGCAGCCCTCAGGGCCAGGTGTAGAGGACAGATCTTAGGTATGCATGTCCAGGGCCGATGCCATCCTGAGTACATTTGACCCAAACATGCTCACCTGATTAACAATTGATAGGGTGACCGTGATTAGCATGGGGCCCAGCTGGGAGGGCAGTGGAGACAGCTGCATGCATGTCCTGACGCTGGCTGCCACTTTCACCATCTGAGCCGGAATGCACTTTCGGCCCTTGATCAGCAGCAAGGACTGTCAGAGTGAGCTAAGACCGATGTCCCCATTTCTGTGGAGCATATGGATGTTTCCATGCTTGCTTATCTGATGTGCCTGAATGTACAGACCATTGTGGCAAGCACTACCTCCCGCATCGTCTACCCTAATTAATGTTCGGGAGTGGCTTCTGAAAAGAGGAGCACAGTTCTGTTTCACTCTCGGAGGGGAAGGAAAGGAGGCATCATGGGTAACTATTTCAGCCTGGAACCCCCGCGTCCTTGTCTGTGAGCTCATACCAAAGTTCCCCTCAGCTTTCCAGCTCCCCTCCCTTCTTTGTTCCACCCTTATCTCTGCCAACTGTCTCCGAGGCTTCTTCCCAACCTGGACTAATATTACCCCACCCTTCTCTCATCTCTCAGACTCTGCACGTTCCCCCTGGCCCACCGGAGCCGTGGCCCGGGCTGGGGACTCACCATCTGTGCCCTCAGATACATCTGTGCTTGGCTTGCAGTCAGGGCGGGAGAGGATGTGTTGCCCAAGAGCACAGCCTGCTGGGCGATGCCCGAGGCGGTTGCCGAATTCACACTCTGAGCCCGGTTGATGAGCTGGGCTGCCGCTGGGGAGGCTGCCAGGTTGATCTGATGGGAGAGACACGCAGTAGGAGACAGAAGACCCTGTTGGTTACCTCCGTGCCCCTGCACCCAACTCCACCCCCCACCCCGCCCTGTCCCTGGGTGGATTCAGCCTTCTTTAGAACCACCTCTGGGCTTTGGCCCTGGATCTTCCCCCAGCGCTACCCCATCTCTGGCTTTTGTGCAGAGCTGCAGGGAGGGTCCAATGGCACGAAAACTGAGCTATGACAGAGAACCTCGACATTGGAACGATGGCAGGGAGTTGTCAAAGTAAGGGTTAGGGAGAGACGTGTATGATTTCTGGCCAGAGTAATAGATCCCAGCCATGATTCCACATGGCTGACGACTCCCCACCACTGGGTCTTGGGCAAGGAGGACGGAGCTGGTCCTGGATTGGGGGCTCTGCAATGCCCCCATCTACTCACCGAGGATGACTGGGCCGGGGCCTGTGCAGACACACTGCTGCCGGGGGTGCTCCCTTGTCTGTTGGCCACCAGGCTCGCCTGGAAAGGACAATTCTTATCACCAGAGTCCCAATCTCCCTTAGTCCTGCCCCAGGCTCTCACCTTCCAAGGAAGTACAACAGGATGGGAAGGAGTCAAACCTCCATTCTGCCTCATCTGTGTGACCTTAACGAGGCATCATAAGGTGGGGACAATAACAGTGTCTACCTTGTACAGTTGTTAAAAAGGATTGAGCAAGGCAGAGCATTTGCATGTAAGCACTCAAATTGTCAGCTATGGTTATTAGCAAGGTTTCCAGCTCTCTCAGTCCTCCATCCTCCCCCCTCCTTCATATCTGGGCCTCCATGCGGAGCGTTGTACACAGTCTGGGATGTCCAGCCTACCCTCTCCCCTTGGCCAGCTTCTTGTCACCCTTCGAGGGTGTGTCAATGCTACTCCAGCAGAGAGGCCTTCCCTGGCCACCCGATCTAAGGTCTTCCTTGTTATTCAGTCACAGCGTACCACAGCTGAGATGTTTACAGTTTCTTTCCTTGTCTGTTTGGGTTTCTGTTTACTGGCTGTCTTCCCACTATGAGCTCCAAGAAGATAGAATCCACAGTATACTCAGTGCCTGACATAAACTCTGGCATACAGTAGGTCCATAAAATATTTTGTTGAATGAGTGAATGAATGAATGAATGATGAGTTCTCAGCCCCTGATGGCAGAGAAGAAAGCTGAATGGGCGATGCCTTTGCTTGTGGACCTCGCTGACCCTCAGTCCTATCTCTGTGGTGCAGTGACTTGTGAGGAAGGCCGGGGCTGGGTGAGTGGGCTGAGTGTTCCACACTCATGAGCTGTGTGACCTTGGGCCAGGTGTTTGCCTCCCAGAGCCTTTCCCTCATCTGTCAGAGGCTGCCGACGACAACCACACCTACTTCAGGGCTTCTGGGAGGGTCCAGGGGGAGCATGCACAGAGCACGTGCGCAGCGCCCGCTTCTCCTCTTACTCCTGCAGCCACCTGCCGCCGGGGCGCCAGCGGCACCCTCTCGCCCTCACCTGCTGCACAGCCGCCAGGCTCTGGAGCTGCGCGCTGCTGAGGTGCTGCTGCTGCAGGGCGGCCGTCTGCAGCATGAGGTGCTGCTGCTGCGCTGCGTACATCTGCTGCAGGTACTGAGCCGCCGTGCTGGGCTGCCTGTGCAGCGCCTGCTGGATCACCTGCGAGGGCGGGAGAGGTGCGGGCAGTGGCCATCAGCTGTGCCACTCGCCCACTGCACGCCCACCCTCCTGCAAGAACACTTGCTCCCCCACCCCCCTTCTTCTTCCCAACCGCTCAGAGGAGGCCACCCGGTCTGTGAGCACCACAACCAATCACCTCTCAGGGAGGCATCTCTGCCTTATCTATCTTGCATCTCTTCAGTGCATTGTCCCCCAGAATGGTCTACCCTGTGCTGGCTGCCCCCCTTGACTTTAAGGCAGCCCACCACTGCTCCGACTCACCCTCAGGTTGGTGGGGAGGCTGTGGGAGACAGAAGTCCTTTAAGCCTCCACTGACACTGTGTCCCCTGCCAATAGCACTCCCCTTCCCTTCCATCCTTCGGCCTCAGAGTAGGGTGATTGGGACACAGGGAAGATGGCAGAGAGAACCAAAGCTCAAGGCAGAGAGAAGGAAAGGGGTGGGAAGAAAGACAACTCACAAGAGGGAAGGACTATTGCCACTTAAGCAACACAGCAGCCAACTAAAACTTACCTAAGGGCTATATCCTACCTGCTGGGGTGGGGGTGGGGCCTCAGGGCAGACCTGTGCTTCTTCCCAGGGTTTGCCCCTAGCCTGGAAAGTCCTGCCAGTGCCTTTGAAGAAATCCCCTGGGGCCTGCAGAACCCCAGGGCTTGCAAGTGCCACAGGGTGATGCTTTTCTCTCTCTTCTTTCCCTCCCTCCCTCCATCATCCCTCTTCTGAGCCACCATTTCCCACTCCCTGGCCTTACTGAAATTCTCTCTTTCCTGATGGGGACTGGCTGAGCCACAGTCTCAAGGAAACGAGGAAACGATAAAAGGTTCCTCTAACAGCACAGATTCAACACCCTGGTTATTCCACTAGACCAATGGTGGGTAAACCGTGGCTCGTGAGCCACATGTGGCTCTCTGGCCCCTTGAGTGTGGCTCTTCCACAAAATACCACGGCCTGGGTGACTCTATTTTGAAGAAGTGGCATTAGAAGAAGTTTAAGTTTTTTAAAAAAATTTGGCTCTCAAAAGAAATTTCAATCACTGACCTGTTGATATTTGGCTCTGTTGACTAATGAGTTTGCCAACCACTGCACTAGACCATGCCGACAGGAGATGACCAAGGAATTCAATCCAAGATCAGCTGGAATCTCACCTGCACGGTCTGCCGGTCAGGGATGCCACTGTACACAGAAATCTGGGGCCCAGAGGGGCGGCCACTTCCACCGCTGCTGCTACTGACCCCGCCGGCACTGCTGGCGACGCTGGCACTGCTAGACGTATGGGGGACCGGCAGCTCATTCTCCATGGCCTGAGGGATGGCACAGCCAGGGGGTTCAGATGGCAGAAGAGCAGGCGGATGCTGGGAGGAAAAAGGCAGAAGGGAAATGTTAAAACACGTACTAGAGCAGGCACACATATGCATGAATTTCCCATCAGCCTGTGGGGGGACTACGGCACTGAGGTCCTGTCAGGTTCACTAGGCGAGAGTTGAAATCAGGTCTGCCTGTTCTAAAGTCCATGACCTGTCCATTCCGCTTGTGTGGTTATTGAAGCTGTCCCAGTGCTAATAGGTCAGTCCTCTTCCAGTATAGAAACATAGGAGGCAGATCTCCTGGAATGGTCTTACTAGGATCATCTCTCACTCCATCCATCTCTTTATCTGTGGGATGGAGATACTGAATATCAGAAAACTAATTATTTCTCCACATTTATACAGCCGGTTATTGAAAGAAATGGGGATAAAAATCTAGAGAGAACTGAATGAAAGAGGCTAAAAGGAGACAATAAAACAAACTGAAGTGTTTGTTTTGCGTTGAAAGCTAGAAGAGCTTTGAGTATGTTTGGAGTCTGTTTTCTTTATGAAGTACTTGCTGAGTACTCTCTGATCTAAAGCTGAGTAGGGCATTAGGTTGAGCAATTTGGTTAAAATTGCAGGGTTTAGAGTCAGAAAGGCTTGGGTTTATGTCCTGGCTCTGCCACTTACTAGCTGAGAAAGATTGGCAATCACTTTTCTAACCTTCTGTCACTTAACTCTCAGATGTAAGAGTGTATGGATTATTGGGAGGATAAAGTAAAACAATGATACAAAGTGCTTAGTAGAGCGCCAGGCATATAGTGAGCACACCCTAAGTGCTGGCTGTTGTGTGCTTATTGAAACTGCCCCAGTGCTAATAGGTCAGTCCTTTTCCAGTGTAGAAACAGCAGTGGGACCTTCTACCCCAATCATTAAGGAGGCCACCTCTGCTCTGGATTCAGAACTGAAAATCACACATTCCCTTAAGGCAGTGACTGGCATTGGAGAGGGGTTAGGGAGGAAGAAAAGGGTGGTGAGAAAGGCATACTCAGATTTGAGTTCAAGTCCCTTTTTCTTCTTTCATACTGTTTCTAAAATCCTCATTTCAATATATACGCTTTCCCTCCTACCTATTCCTTCCTACATCAAAAACTACATTTATTGCCCTGATCAGTGTGGTTCAGTTGGTTGGAGCATTGTCCCATGGGTCATGGGTTCTGGATTTAATTCCCCATCAGGGCACATACCTAGACTGTGGGTTCAATTCCCGATCAGGATATGTATGGAAAGCAACAGTTTCTCTCAATCGATATTTATCTTCTCTCTCTCTCCCTTCCTTTTTCTCTCTAAAATCAATAAAAATATATCCTTGGGCGAGGAGTAAAAAACAAACAAAAATCATTTGTCGTCCTATCATACACATTAAATTCTCTGCTTGCCAGTTAGACCATTTCAATAAATGCAGAAAATAATATGATTTTTTTTCACATTAATGAGACCAATGATTAGTGCAAAGAACTGCAATGTCATTAATGTTCTGTTGTCATCTCTCCAATATTGTCATCTCAGTTGGGATTGTCAACATTCCTCGAGGCTGCCCTCTTCAGACTGGGCAATTTCAACTTGGGCTAAAAAGGGTGGATGAAGATCAAAAGTCAGAAATGTTAGGGGTAAGGAAATCTGGGCCACTCCCAGCTGGCAGTCAGCAAGTTGAAGTTCAGAGGGCTTTGGCTTCCAAAGCAATACACCTGCTGTAAAGAGTGCTCACGACCCGGGTCCTTCAGCAGCGGTTTCTCTAATGCTCGCACAGCTGCTTTTCCTGCCACAGGGCAAGGCCTCTGTCCTGGAATCCCCTTTGTCCTGAAATGCACTCAGTTCTGGGCCTCATTGTGGCCACTCACTTGTTACAGACACTTGAGGATAATGATGATGCAGGAATCAATGAAACATGCTAAATCCACCTAATGCCATGTGCTAGGGAAGGAAGGGCAGGCTGGACAGCAAGTGGTCGGAGGCACAATTCCTGATCTGGCAGAATGGAGAGACTAGTTGCAGAAATGAGGTGCAACTGAAATTTTAAGTATCACCAAGCAACGAATAAATAAATGAGAGTTATGTTCAAACAGGGAATCCTCAGGGTCTCCTCTTAGTTAAATACTTGGCCTCCATTTCCCAAAATGGGACTAGAACTGGGGTTCAGTTCTTGCTTTCATCCCACCCTAAGGAATCTCAACTGAAGTACTTGTAAATTTTAAAAATAACATGGGAAACGGCAGCAGTCACGGCAGGTGATGGATAGGGGATCTAAATCCTGGACGACCAGCCTCCGCTGTTTTCTTCTCTTGCAGCAGCTAGGACAGACCCTCACTGAGGAAGGAAACAACACATAATGTAAAGAGAGCCTGGCTTTCCCTATAGGAAAGCACAGGAAGGACAGCAATGACCCCGCGCAGGAGAGACTGCCCGAGCAACATGGGACAGGCAGGATGTGTTTCCTGAACTTTCTGTCTGGTCCGCCTTCTCCTTCCTTCTGCTGCCAAGCATGCCTTCCCCATTCTCCCTTCATTCTCTCATTCTGGCTTCTGCACCACGCTTGTCTTTTCCATCTCATGGATTGTTGCCCCCACCCCTGCTTTTCCCATTCCTGTGGCTGCCTTCTCATCCCTATGCTCTCTCACATCTGTGTTCACACTCACCCTCCCATTGCTCTCTTATGCTGGCTTCCTAGCACTGGCCCCATCCTCTGTGTGCTCACACTCACCTCGATTGTGTGTGAACTCTCTTGAATACGTGCATGCTCTCCTCACTCTCCCCCTGCCCTCTCACTCTCATTCAATTGACCCTGACTGCTTGCTCTGGTTTACCCTAATGACCTCTCTCCCCCTATTTCTGACCTCTCTCATGTCTCCCCACAGCCTCTCCTAGTCCCACTCTCCCTTGCCTGACCTCACTCTGCATTCCCCTCCTTTGCTCCAGGTGCTCTAGATCTCTCTCAGTGTGGTTACCCTGACCCTAACCTTAGTCCCCCCCCTACCCAGCAAGCACATCCTGCCTCCTGCATTCATAAGCATGCACACTCTCACACTCTAACACAGTGGTTCTCAACCTTCCTAATGCCACGACCCTTTAAGACAGCTCCTCATGTGGTGGAGCATTACCCTTACCCAGAAGTTTTGACTTCAGGTTAAAGACATTAGTACATTATTAAAATGTTTTTTTAAGTGTTTTTCCCTAAGGCAGTGGTCGGCAAACTCATCAGTCAACAGAGCAGCAAACCTCAGCTCGTGAGCCGCAGTTTGCCGACCACTGCTCTAGGCAGAATCTGTCCTTCCCTCCTCTGTGCTTTGCATGAGTGACTGAAAGAGAGGACAAAAGCCTCCACCAGAACAGAGAGAACAAGGGGTGGGGCTCAGGGAGGATGGAGGAAGCATATGTTAGAGCAGCGGTTCTCAACCTGTGGGTAGTGGTGACCCTTTTCGGGGGTCAAACGACCCTTTCACAGGAGTCGTCCAAGACCATCGGAAAACACCTATTTCCCATGGTCTTAGGAACCAACAGACCGCTCCTCGGTGTAACTAAGTGTAGCAATGTAGTTTACATTGCTACATATGAAGACTGTTGCCCATGCTACACAACGATTCAAGACAAATTTTCATTTATTTGTAATTAGAAATAAATATTTCACAATATATAATTAGATATTGTTTTTGTGATTAATCACTATGCTTTAATTATGTTCAATTTGTAACAATGAAATACATCCTGCATATCAGATATTTACATTACAGTTCATAATAGTAGCAAAATTATGGTTATGAAGTAGCAACAGAAAAAATGTTATGGTTGAGAACCGCTGCTCTAACATATGCTTCCTCCATCCTCCCTGAGCCCCACCCCTTGTTCTCTCTGTTCTGGCGGAGGCTTTTGCCCTCTCTTTCAGTCACTCATGCAGAGCACAGAGGAGGGAAGGACAGATTCTGCCTAGAGCAGTGGTCGGCAAACTGCGGCTCACGAGCTGAGGTTTGCTGCTCTGTTGACTGATAAGTTTGCCGACCACTGCCTTAGGGAAAAACACTTAAAAAACATTTTAATAATGTACTAATGTCTTTAACCTGAAGTCAAAACTTCTGGGTAAGGGTAATGCCTTACGCAGTGGTCAACAAACTCATTAGTCAACAGAGCCGCAGTTTGCCGACCACTGGCCTAGAGGATAAGGATACACTTGAAAGGATCCTAATTTTGAGGTGATTTAATTTCAGTACATTCCACCAGTGGAGCCTATACTAATAATACTGATCATTTACCGAGCACTACGGTAGATGCTTTATATATACTAGAGGCCTTGCGCACGGAAATTTGTACACTGGGGGGAGGGGGCGGTCTCCTCAGCCCAGCCTGCGCCCTCTTACAATCCAGAAGTCCTTAGGGGATGTCCTAAGCTGCAGTCTGGCCTCCCTCTTTGGGAAGTGACCGGATGGGCCCATCAGGGATGGTGCCAGTCCTCTCCCCCATCGCCCCTTAGCTGCCACCCTCCCCATCGCCATTCCCTCCCTCTGGCACATGCCTTGGTTGGCCTGGTGCTGCTTGCTCACCAGCCCACCCCCGGTGGACTGACTGGTTGTTCTGTGGTTTGGTCGATTTGCATATTATATAGGGTTCTCAAGACCTCCCTTACAGGATAGGTATTATCTCAATTTTGTCAATGAAGCATCAAGTATCACCAAGTTGAACTCTGCCCAGTCTAAGGTCATCCCAGAATTAGGATTCAAAACCAGGTCTGACTCCAAAGCCAGAACTCTTCCCAAACTATATCCTCTGAAAGTTCACCCATATTCTTGCCTTGAGCCATTACTGTAATGACATTGGGTCAAGTCCAGATCAGAGCATACTAGATTTTCAGAGGTGAAAAGGAACCAAGATTACTGAATGTAATCCCGTAATTATTAAGTAATGTCTATTAAATATTTTATACTGACAAAATAATCTTTTATATATAATTTATACATAAAAGATAATAGGCATGTGAATTTACCAGTCAGTTCAAGAAACCAAAAGGTAGCATTTTCTCTCTTGTCTTTGCTATGCAAAAACTGATGTCCGGGTTTTGGGAAAGTGACTCAATCCAGGACGTAGGGCTTCTTGGAGTCTCCTCCATCTTCCCTGAGCCCCACCATGGGAGGTACCCTCCAAACTGACTGGACTTGTGGTGGTGATTTAGTTAACCAGAAGGTGGAGGTTTGCCCCTGGGAGGAATTGAAGCTTCTACATGTCACTTTCTCATTTGTTTCCCAGGGGAAGGGAACTTGGGTAGAATAAACAAAAATGAGGTAGCATGGACCTATATATTCAAGCCTTCTCTACTACAGTTCCCCTCTTTGAAGCTAAGCTTGTAGGGCCTTCTTACTCCCACTTTCCTCTGCCTTCACAGCTCTGGTCTGGGGGGAATGGCACGGTTCAGTGAGGGTTACTGAGATATTTGTGGCCTCTCATGACACCCCAACCCTGTAGCCCCACATTAGAAAGTCTGAACCCTTAAACTCAGTATCTAGGCTTTAAGCATTTTACATACCCCTTTTCAATTTCCTTTTAATTCCCATTCTTATTCCTCCCTTTTCCTCCTTCTCACTAGTTCCTTATTTCTCCCCCAAGGCCACCCATCCCTGCGGACACCCACTATGAACCACAGCCAGATCTGATTAACGGCTCACATCCAGAACTGGAAGTCTGCTTTTTCCAGATTCCAACTCACTGTGTGGTTTTGTGTGGGCCCCAGCTCTGAAAGCTGTGATTCTTAGTCAATTTCCCCCTCCCAATCACAGGGGACCACTTTGAATGATGTGCTGACTGTAACCGGCTTGGCTAGTGATCTTATTACAGGTCTCTGCCGCCCACGGGGCCTGAGACCAGCAGCTGGAGAAATGCTGATGGCCCTGCCCTCCCAGGAGCCGCCAAGTCTAGGGAACACTGGGCCTTTGTCCCAGGGTCAGGGGAATCCATTTGCTGCGGATTACAGCTGTGACAGAGGTTCCAGGGAAGTGGAGGGGAAAGATACTGAGAACAGCTCTCCAACTGGAGCTTAACGCCCTGGAGTACAGTGGGCTGGATTTTCCTCCTGCAATCGGAGACTGGCAGGAAGTGAGAGGTCTGGTCTGCCCACAAAGGCTGCTGGTGTTATCATTCCTGCAGTGGCTTGTGTACGGAGGCTCTGAAGAGGCAGGGTGATGGGGTCCCTTTGCTATGGCTCTGCCTCTCCTCTGAGGTCGCTTCTCTGTCCGAGGTATAAGTCAATAATAGCAGTGTTCAGGCTCTCTGGACTTTGGGGCCAGAGGGCAGACCACCTTCCACCCCCATTTGCCGCACAAACATAAATATCCTGATTTGCACCAATCCAATTGCATCTTTGGCAGCTGTCTGCGGCTACTGATACACTGGAAACAGTCCAAATGGATTCAGGTCAAGGCCCCTCAAAAAGCTAGCCTTATCCCCAATCCTCTGCTTGTTGTCCCCTTCAGTGCCGCTAGAAACCAAAGTAAGTCAAAGAGGGCCAACACGGATAGAAATAAAGGACGAGAAGTTAAAACTGACTATGCAGTCTTAGCCAGCAAAACAATCCGATTTCATTGTGAAATAGACCCCCGTATGTTTACATGGATATACTTTTTCTGAAACCTCGTTTTCTTCATAATTTATAGAAGGCAGATGGTGTCAAGTGTTTCTATAAGCTGGTTGCTGGTTGTTTGAAGAATATGGAGAAGAAAAAAGGGGATTTGGGCACTTTTGGAAGAAACATCTAGTTAAAGCCACGTGATGCAAATGTGGAGTGTTTAGTGAGTGAGACTCAGCAGCGTTAGTCTCCCTGCTCCGAGACACAGCAACTATTCAGCCTGCATCTTTCTCTGGAAGGGGCCGGAGAGTAAATATTTTCGGTTTTGCCAACATATGGTCTCTGCCATGACTACTCAACTCTGCTGGGCAAACACAGCCGTAGACAAGTTGTAAGTGGAGTGTGGCTGTGTTTCAATAAAATATGAGTTACAAAAATATGTGGCGGCGGGCTGTTTTTGGCCTGTGGGCTGTAGTTTACAAGATCCCTGTCTGTGGCAAACCCGTTTTTATGTATCAGCCACATGGCAGACAGGGTGCCTGCAGCACAGGCTTTTGTGTTAGAAAGACCCGGGTTCAATTGCTAACCACCAGCCTGGTATTCTTGTGCAAGTTACATTCTTTCGGGAATGAGGTCACATTTCCCTCATGTGGTGGTTCTGTGGATTAAATTGAGATGTCTGTAGAGCACTGAGGACAATACTCAGTAATAATTAGCATATTACCCTTTTATTAGCGTATAAACTTTATATATACATACTTTCAGAAAGGAAGGGAGATAGAAACATCAACATTGAGAGGCTGCCTCCTGCATGCCCCACACTGGAGATCAAGCCTGCAACCCAGGCATGTGTCCTATGAACCGTGACCTCTTGGTTCATAGGTCAATGCTCAACCACTGAGTCACACCGGCCGGGCAAAGCAGTTTTATTTTTACTTTTTTGAGGAATCTCCATATTGTTTTCCATAGAGGCTGCACCAATCTGCATTCCCACCATCAGCTTGAGAGTTCTCTTTCCTCCACATCCTTGCCAACATGTTATTTGTGGATTTGTTGATTATAGCCATTTTGATATCTTATTGTGATTTTAATGTGCATTTCTCTGACAGTAAGTGACTCTGAGCACCTTTTCATATGTCTATTGGCCAGCTGCATGTCCTTTTTGGAGAAGTATCTATTCAGGTCCTCTGACCACATTTTAATTGGATTGTTGTTGTTTTTTGATGTTGAGTAATATGAGTTCTCTATAAATTTAGGATATTAACCCCTAGTATTTTCACAGATGTGCATACATGGTTGGTCCTGCCAGCAGGGTTTATAAGAGAATTTTTAACTATTTAATTGAAAAGGAAAACAAGTTGAAAGCAACTGCCTGGGAGTCCTTCGGAGAGAGGGATGAGGACACCTACCTTTCCTGAAAGTCCGCCATGTGCTGGGCAGCCTCAGGGAGGCAGCACCATTTAAAAGGAAGAGGAGGAGCTTTGTATTCAGAGGAAGCTGTTTGGATCCTGCCTCTGCCCCAGTTGTAGGCAGGTTACTTAACCTCTGTGGGCCTCGGTTTCCTCATCTGTAAACAGTGTTAATGCTATAGATTTTTAAGAGTTATTGGAAAAAGTAAATAAGAGAATGAAAACACTTAGCACTGTGTGCAGCACAGAATAGTTATTTAATAATTACCCCTCCCTTTGCCTGATTAATCCTCCTGGCATTGTTTTGGAGATATAATTACTGATAATGAAACGGGTTTTGAGTGGTAACCTGTCCAAGATCATAAGCTATTAAGTGCCATAAGCCAGAAGAGTCTGGATCTGGAACTCGTGTCCCAGTTGTAATATGGGAATGCTTTGAGTGTGGAGAAGGGAAGACTAAAAAATTTGGGTTTTTAATCCTTTATGATTATCAAACAGGGTTTATTATAAGCTTTTCACCAGGGTGTAAAAAGCTCCATTCTCAAATCTCAGAAATTCTTCCTAAGAAAAGAAAAACAAATACACCACCTACAGGTATAACTGGGAGAAGTGATAACCAGAATAGACTTAGCCACAGAGTGTGTGTGGCAGAGGGAGGGAGGGTGTTTAGACATGTGTATTCTTGTATTTATGTATGTTGGGAAGGGAGAGGGAAAACAAGAAACTAGAAGCTAGTTAGCGACTACTATTACCAGATTGAATTCCTCACGTACCTCCAAGCTCTGTGCAGTAACAGTGCTTTAGAATTCCGGAAAGTAAGTGATCCACATTCTTCCTGGAGCTATTGTCATACAATGATTGATTCATCAGTTCTCAGGGTACTGTCTTTAGATTAATATTACATGGTGAACAGGCGTACAGCTTGAGATTTCGACTTCCTCTCCCCACTTCCCCCTCCCATCTCCTTGGGCGCTCACTGTTTTGGCCCGGTCCACCATTAGAGGCCTCTGCCATTCCTAAGAGGCTTCTGTCCTAGCAACTTGTCAGGGCGGCTGTTTCAGAGCTCTGGGATCACAAAGCAATTCCAGGGTCCCCTAGGCCCAGCTCTGGGGCCTTCTTTCCCTCATTTGCCCCAAATAATGGCCTCTAATTGCAATTAACATTCCTCTGTGGCACAAACACGCTGCATGTCTGCGATTGGCTTCTGATCTGCTGTGACCACCAGCCTTTTGCTTCCCATTGTGTCTGGAATGCTGTGTTCAATTCCATTTCATACCCTACATTTGCTTGTCCTCTCAGCATACCTGTTGGCCTTTAACTTCTTTCATTTCTAACCCACTCTGTTACTCTTTGCAAGGCAAAACTATCTAAATGGGGTAGATCCTCTTAAATCTTCCACTCTTTCCAGGCAAGTGTAAGTTTTCCCTACTTATTTTCTCATATTTATAACACTTAATTTTGATAGCCAAACTAGGCTGGAATGGGACTTTGGAGTGGAAATTGTAAGGAGATCGATTTCAACTAAAAAAGAAAAGGAAGTACTTACTAACAAGTGGAGTTGTTGAAAAGTGAAGTGGGCTGCTTTGTGAAGGCGTTTCATGTCATCGGAGCAGGGGCTGAGCAGCGCTTGGCAGGCATGACTCATGCAGCGCTGCCTCCAGGATCTCTTTAACACTAGTGAGTAGTTCCATGAAACTCTTTTACTGGATTCCAGAAATCCAACTGAGGTTTTAAGTGTTTGTTTATTTTTAAACGAATGCATTTAAACGTTCTAACTGCTAATCTTGTTTTTTAAGCTGTAGCACAGATCCTAATGTCATCATTCTAGTTAATAACAAAAAGAATAGATTTCATTATTCTGAACTTCCTGATTCTCATCATGGAGAAACTATACTGTTCTTATTTCCTAGATGGAGCAGCTACAAAGTGGCAACATGTTTTGGACTCTCAGAAGACGGGTTAACCTCAGAAATAGCTCACCAGCCACCCATTCATCTATCCGTCTATCTGTCCATCCATCCATCATCCTTTCCATGTTTATTGAATAATTATTATGGGCTTGGCACTGAATGGAGTACAAAAGTGATTCAGATACTAATTCTGTTCTTAAGGAGTTAACAGTTGAAGAGGAGAAATAAGAAAAGTACACAAATAAATATGACAGGAGTCAGCAAATTTTTTCCGTAAAGGGCCAAATAGTAGGTCATTCAGGCTTTGCAAAGCATATATGGTCTCTGTTGCATATTCTTAATTGACCTTCCCCCTCCCAATCATTTAAAAATGTAAAAGCCATCTGTTCCAGGACTTTACATAAACAGCTTATGGCTGAACTTAGCCTTTGGGCCCTAATTTGCTGACCCCTGAAAATGAAATAAGGTGTATAGAGATAACCTTCAGTTGAATCAGCTAGAAGTATCATTAGAAGTGGGTCTTTAAAGATGATTTTGATTAGGACTTTGGAAATGGGGAGGGAGGATTCTAGGTGGAAGGAGGACAATTATACATTGTCCCCCATTTTCTATTCTTAGCAGAGGTTTTCAAAGGGTGGTATCACCTGGGAACTTATTAAAGACTAGAGGCCTGGTACACCAGATTTGTGCACTGAGGAGGGGTGTCCCTTAGCCTGGCCTGTGCCCTCTCGCAGCCCGGGACCCCTCTGGGAATGTCCGCCTGCTGGCTTAAGCCGGATACCCCCAGGGATCAGACATAAGCTGGCAGTCAGACATCCCTCTCGCAGTTCAGGGGTCTTGCAGTTGACCCCTCACTCCTTACCACCTGCCCACAGCCTGCAGTGGGGGTGGGAGAGGCTCCCACCACCGCTGCTGCGCTCACCAGCCAGCCGTGAGCCCAGCTTGCTGCTCCATAGCGCTGTCTTGGAGGCGGGATGCTGCTGGGCTCACCAGCTGCGAGCCCAGCTTCTGACTGAGTGGCACTCCCCCTGTGGGAGCTCACTGACCACCAGGGGGCAGCTCCTGCAGTGAGCACCTGGTGGTCAGTGCACGTCATAGCAACCTTTTAGTTGATTTGCATATTATGCTTTTATTATATAGGATACAAATTCTCAGGTCTACAGTGGTTCTCAAACGTTAGCATACAGGAGACTCACTGGAGGTTTTGGCAAAACAGATTGCTGGGCCCTACCCACAGATTTCTGACACTGCTGGTCCATGGGCCACACTCTGAGACCCCTGTCTTGAAGAATCTCTGTTATATCTGCATACAGGGCACGATGCTTAGCGGAGCACCAGCTCCATTCCATTTAGTGTTCGTGCTCAGAAAGGGGCTTTGAGCCATTGTAAATTGGTGATGACTTTTTTCTCTGGGGCAAGAGTTTGTTGGGCTCACCTACGGAGGCAGCAAGTCCCTGTGGTGGCTGTATGGTTGGGAGGAGATTCCCTTCTGAGTCCTGGCTCCTGGCACACATTCTGTCTTGCTCCTGATACCTCCAGACACATTTATTTATTCCTCCTCCCTTGGAGTCACTCTAATATATGAGTTAGTATGCCTTGTTCTGGTATATATTTTTGCCACTGCTACAATATGGTCCCTCTGCATTATGCCAGGGACTACCTTCTTTAATTAATGGAGGGAAAAAGACAGTGTTTCTATTTTACCTTTGAATTAAATGACTTCTAAAAAGTCAGATGTGGAGCTCAGAAAGGTTGAGTGGAAGGGGGGGGTAGAAGAGAGAGAGGACACAGAGGAATCTCAGAGGAGGCTACAGGCAATCAGACACAGGAGGAGTCGTTAATCTGGCAGACAATGAATGGCAAAAGGCAATTAGCTTGCTGGAGGTTGTAGCAAGCCAGTGAAAATGAAGTATGGTGACTGAGGGTCTTAAGTGCCATGGTAGGCAAAATGCGGCTCTTGAGCCACAGGCAGCTCTTTGGCCCCTTGAGTGTGGCTCTTCCACAAAATACCACAGCCTGGGCAAGTCTATTCTGAAGAAGTGGCGTTAGAAGAAGTTTAAGTTTAAAAAATTTGGCCCTCAAAAGAAATTTCAATCACTGTACTGTTGATATTTGGCTCTGTTGACTAAATGAGTTTGCCGACCACTGGTCTAGTGTAAGGGAAAGGTCATTACTAGGGAACTCAAAAGCAGGACAAGGTAAAGGAGGTTAGAGGTGGGAAAGCCATCTGGTCCGACAGGAAGGGAAAGGAAAGGGCTCCTGGTCGCACGGATATTAATGACCCAGTGGGAGTGTCCGGGTGTAGCTGTACATGTGTCAGGGCTCTACGTACAATCTTGAAAATGAACAACTTCACCTCTCTCTCTCACTCTTCATCCCCCTGCCCAGTCTAAGCAGGCAGAAAGACAGGCTGAGGACCAGCTGGCTGATAACAGGACCACATGCCCAAACAGTGGCAGAGTTTTCACAGACACAATTCTAAACTTCAGGTTAGGGGCTCCCTTCCACATTGCAAAGCATGCTTGTTTCTCTCTATCACATGCCTCATTCCCATGCGCATTCTCACATTCTGTTCCTCTCAGGCACTCTGCAGGCACTCCAATGGATTCCTCTGCCTATGCATATTCTCCAGACATTTACTTCTCACTTGGGGTAATTCTCATAGATTAAGCCCTACCTCCTGCTTCTAAAAAATCACTTCAAATGGCAAAGTTGCTTCCATAGCTTCTGTTCCTGCTGTCTGCAGGAACTGCTAGCTTTGTCATTCTTATAAAAGAGGAAAATGTACAAATAGTGGCTTGACTGCGTAAAGAGCCCAACCCAAAGCAGATTGTCCTACCGTGGGATGCAGGTTTGTGGCTGTGGCGTCCCCGCCTTCAAGACCATCCCATTTATCTCTCTTTGTTCCACTCCCTCTCTCTTCCTGCACCACGCTGCAATCACACACATACTCTGGGTTAGGGGAAAATGGGCCAGCCTAATTTCCTGATGATTATGCTGTTACCTAGCAACAGCCAATCAGAGACTGAGCTTTTTGCCTGCAGTATTTCATGCAAATAGTTTGGAGAAATTGCAGGGTAACCCAGACTGCTTAGTCTCTCTTCTCAAGGGACACATTACAGAATGAAACCAACGCAAGAGGGGACTGTTGAAGCCAGGCACGTGCCTCAGGTAGCAGGCCATCTGATCGCTTTTCCTCACCCCTTCTGCCCCGTGCCTCCCTGACAAAAGCATGGGGGTTCCACAGACAGACACTTAGGGAGGTCAAAAAGTTGGGGAGAGGCTCGTCAGCAGCCATTCTTACCCTGGATTTCTGCACTGATAACTGGAGCCCAGAGCAAGCTCTGATACTCTGGAAACCCCACCTTCCCGGGAAGGCAAAGAACCCTGCACTCTCAGTAGTTGTCTGTGGAGGACATGGAGGAGAGTCCTCCACAGCCATTCTGTTCAGAAAGAAACTAAAACCTGGCACTTCTGGCCTGATGCAAGAGCCTCATGTGCGCCTCGGCTGGCCTGTCTCACATGGGGAAACCCATTGTTTACAACTGCGTTCCTCCTGCAAATCCTCATCCAAATGGTTGAAAAATGAGAGAAGACCCCTTAAAGAGATGTTGCTTTCCCAACAAGCACTGAGCATTTGATGTAAAACACTGTCAGGAGCCACACATACACCTCTCTGCAAGGCCCAGGGATCGGGACTGACACCACTCAGGTCTGGACTGATACCATAAGAGGTAGACTCAGAAGATAGAGGGTTCGGGCCTGTCTCCTCTTTGGACCTGGCCAGGCTTCCAATGGTAGGAATCAGATTTCAATAGTTGGTTTTGTTGTTATTGATTCCTTGCTCAGTAATCCAGCATGAAAGCAAGAAAAACTGTGGCCTCAGCTGCTGGATAGCTCCTCACTGTTTCTTAATATGGACTCTAGCCAGCAGTTTTGCAAAGTTTGGCTACACAGGCACAGTGAATAGGCTCCTATCCTATTAACTTGTAGTTTTTACAGATTTGTAAGACAAGAGATAGTTATAGTCCGGTCATTTTAGGAAGGGGATGCTCTTGAGCCTCTGACATTCACAGGTTAGCAGTCCAGAGCCGTATTTTGGAACCTAAGCAAAGAGCTGTCAATCGGCTTTGTTCAGAAAGGCGGAGCTAAGGAATTCTACCCATCTGGAGGGCTGCATGCCTCCATGCCCACCCTGGTCCTATGGTAAATTCAGAAAATTCAAGGAGGTAGGCACTCTTTCCTCATAACCTTGGAATGCATATTATAAAGCCCATTTTACAGAAGAGAAACTGGTGAGTGATGCACTCAGGTTATACAGTTGCAAAGTGGCAAAAACTGGGATTAAAAAGCAAGTCTTTTCATTCTAAAGTCTGTGTTGTGATGTCCAGATCATTCTAGATTGTGCCCAAGTCTTTAGAGCAGTGAAAAAGGGACAGCAACAGAAAGTCACTTTTACAATTTAAAAAAAAATCAATCTTTTGCCTTTATTATTGGTATCCAAAGATCTTTCATCTGCAGTTAAACCTTGAGTGATGACTCTTACCTCTGGCCACACATTAGAGCCACCAGACAAGCATATCAGAAATATTCATGCCCGAGTCTCACTCCAGACCAATTAATTAATTAGAAATCTCTGGGGGTGAGAGGCAGTGTTTTTCTATCCCCGCCCGACTAGATTGTTCTTTTTTTTTTTTTTCTAATCTTCACCTGAAGATGGATATATATATATATATATATATATATATATATTTATTTTTTTTTTTTTATTTTTTTTTTGTTAGTCCTCAGCCAGGATATTTTCCCACTGATTTTTAGAGAGAGTGGAAGAGAGAGGGAAAGAGAAAGAAATATTGGTGTGAAAGAAACACATCTGTTGGTTGTCTCCTGCATTCGCCCTGACCAGGATTGGGGCTTGGGAGGAACCTGCAACTGAAGTACACGTGCCCTTAACTGGAATCGAACCAGGGACCCTTCGGTCTGCAGGCCGATGCTCTATGCAATGAGCCAAGCCGACTAGGGCAACACTGTTCTTCTTTTTTTTTTTTTAAATATGTTTTTATTGATTTTAGAGAGAGAGGAATGGTGAAGGAGCGAGAGATAGAAACATTGATGAAAGAGAAACATTGATTGGCTGCCTTCTACATACTCCTCCTCCCGCAACTGCCCCAACCTCCCACTGGAACTGAGCCTGCAACCTGGGCATGTGCCCTGACTGGGAATCCAACCAGTGACCTTTGGTGCATGAGATGATGTGCAACCATCTGAGCCACACTGGCAAGGGCAAAGCAGTGTTTTTAAAAGTTTCTGAGGTCTAGCCAGTTTGGCTCAGTGGATAGAGCGTCAGCCTGCAGACCGAAGGGTCCCAGGTTTGATTCCAGTCAAAGGCCCTGATCAGGGCTCAGGCAGAAGGCAACCAATGTGTTTCTCTCACATGGACATTTCTAGGTATCTTTCCCTTTCTCTTCCACTCGAAAATTCAATGGAAAAAATATCCTTGGGTGAGGATTTAAAAAATAAAGCTTTGGAGGAAGAGCACAATAACTTTCTTATAAAGCTAAACATACAACTACCCTAGAACTCAGAAATTTCTTTCCTAGGAATTTCTTCAAGTGAAATGAAAACATAGGTCTATAAAAAGTCTTGTACTAGTACAGCCTTAGCCGGGTTGGCACAGTGTATAGATTGTCAGCCTGAGGACTGAAAGGGTCGTTGGTTCAATTCCAGTCAAGGGCACATACCCAGGTTGCTGGATCCCCAATAGGGGTGTGCAGGAGGCAGCCAATCAATGATTCTCTCTCATCATTGATATTTCTATCTCTCTCTCCCTCTCCCTTCCTCCATGGGGGAAAAAAAAGTCTTGTACAGACAAGCTCCTACCAACTTTATTCATAGTAGCTAAAACACTGTGGTATATTCATACTCTGGAATACTGCTCATTAATAAAACGGAACAAATGATTGATATATGCAACAACATGGATCAGTCTCAGAAATGCTATGCTGGATGAAAAACACCTTACACAGGATACAAATGGAATGGTTCCATTTAGATGAAAGTCTAGGCACTGGAAAAGTTAATCTATGGTGGAGAAAATCAGAGTGATGGCTGCCTCTGGAAGAGGGGAGTGGGGCCGGGGAGTGACTTGGAGTGGGGCAGGAGGGAACATCTGGGTGATGGCAATGTTCTAAATGTTGACAGAGGGTTGTATTACATTGGTGTATAGATCTGTCAAAACTTAGAGAATGGTGTACTTCAGATTTGTGCATCTCACCATATGCAAATTTTACCTCAAATTGAACTCTAGTTAGTGGTATGCATGCTGACCTGTTTAGAGTTGAAATACCAGTATACTGATGCCTGCAATTTTCTTTGAAATGCATAAAAAAGAAATAAGATGGATTGGTGAATGGACAGAGAGATGGATAGTTAGACAGATATGTGATAAGACAAGTATGATAAAATGTTAATTGTAAAATCTAGATAAGCTACATATACTATTCACTGCATAATTGTTTTTCAACTTTTTTGTATGTATAAACATTTTTGTAATGAAATTTTGTGGAAAGCTCTCCAGATGATTCCAATGAGCAAACATTAGGATAAAAGATAAATTTCAGTTATCTTAGCTGAAAAGTATGATATGAATAATGTTGTGCCTTTAATCTTCAGAGATGAGTACAATCACTACCCCTAACACAGACACACATACACACAAAGAAAAAACAACACCTGAAACCCTGGAATAAATGTCCATGCTGAAATAAAACTTCCTAGGGTTCAGCTAAATCTCGTGGCCACACTATGGCCTACATCATACTGGATTTAAATAGGACCATCATTTGACATAGAGGTCTGATGGGACAAAATATTTGAAATCAGGACAGTTCTGGGAAATCTGGGCATTAGGTCATTATACAATAGTCTTCTCAGACTCTGACATTTTCTTTAGCTCCATTTCCGCCCTGGCAGACCACAAATCCACAGGGATAATGCAAGTCTCTAAATATATAGAGAAAGAAGCTGGTGCGTGGCACCCCAAAGGATCTGAATGGACAATTGATTTCGAGGTGGTGGGGAAAGAGTGAGGGGAGGAGTAAAAGGGGGAAATAATGCAGTCAAGTGCAATATGGAGCCCCTATTCCCTGAGCTGCCCCATTTATTCTGCGTAATTGCTTCATTTCCACTGGCAGGGCATCTCAAAATGAATTTCATTACTGGTGCCTTGGATATCATATTGATTACCAGTTTCATCGATTCTTATCTTGCTAATTAGCATATAAATTAGCCATATGGGGGAGGCATTAGGCAAAATTGAATTTTCTCCTTAATCTTTTAGAAGGTAAATGAAAATGGATGTGGACTGTGAAGGCCCATGGCCTTCCTAGGACACAATCTAAGTGCTGTTCACAGCCAAGGAACCCTCTTGTCATTAGACTGGTGGCAGTTTTAGAGTCTGACAGTATCAAACATGGGGGAGGATGTGGAGCAATGGTAACTCTCATAAGAGACAGTAGAAATGTAAATTTATATAACCACTTCAGAAAACAGTTTGGCACTTCGCAATAAAGTTGAGCATATCCTTATTATATGACTCAACAATTCTATTCCTATGTATACACCCATCCTTGGGACGATGCTCTAACCACTGAGTAAAACCGGTCAGCATGAAGGAATACCTTACATAAGTTCATGAGGCAACTTATATGATCATGGTGGTATTGCTATTGTGCCAAAAACTGGAAATGTCCAAGTGTCAATCAAAAGCAGAATGTAAAAATAAATGGTACTATACTTCAATAGAATATAACAGTGAAAATGAATGATGTACAGTCACATGTATTACCACAGACAATTCTGAAAAAACAGAATGTTGAGTAGCAGAAAGACCCAGGAGAATGAATATAGTATGATTCTATTCATACGGAATTTAAAAAGTCAAAACTGAAGAGTATATTTTAAAAATAATAGTATATTGTTTACGGAATTACTTATATCCGGTAAAACTATAGAGCTAAGCAAGAGAGTACTTCTCACAACGGAAGATACCTCTGGACGGATCAAGAAGTAGATGCAACTAGGGAGGTGATCAGTAAACATTGTTCACTTCCTAATTATTCCTTAAATTATATTCACACATATTACACATTTGTTTGAATGAACATTTCACAGTAAAACCAATGAAAAAACATATCAGTGTCTGCTGACACAAAGGCACTATAGATGCAAAGCTGAGACTGGCGCAGATCTATTCCTATTCTGCTAAAATGACTTACACGGAAGTTGCAGACTGTAATGTCACTAAATCTAACACACATTTTAATTCCCTATTTTCCTTGACATCTCATTGGTAGCATTCAACACTGCTGACCATCCTCTCTCCTTCAGGAAGTGGTTTATTTCGGCTTTCATGAAACCATGTTCTCCTGGCCATTCCTTCTCAATCCTTCCAAAGGCTTGTCTCCCACCACCTAACCATTAAATGTTGGAGTTTCTCAAGATTCATCTTCAGAACCTGCTTTTTTCATATTCTATTCTCCCTTAGACAGTGACACGCATGTCCATGACTTCAATTACCACCTGTACACCACATATTTAGGCCTCCTGCTCAGACCTCTCCTCTGAGGTCTAGGCTGATGCATACCATTATCTAGTCACGATTTCTACTTGCATGTTTCAAAAGCCTCTAAATCTTAACCTGTTAAAAATGAAACTCATGCTTTCCCTCCAAAATGGGTTTTCTAATATTCTCTCTCAGTGAATGGTACTACCAGTAGTTTTAGACAAATATTACTCCAAACAGCACATCCCCTCCTTCTTTACAGAATGAAAGAACTCACTCTCTTTTCTTCCTAGGAAAGGGTTAAAAACAAGGACAACTATTATGGTTATAGTTCTATGTAGGAATGAAATCTTTTAAAAATACCAACATCATCTGGCCATTTGGGCTTCCAACATAGAAGGAGCTCAATAAAGTTAGTTCCTTTCCCTCTAGTAGAGAGTTTTGCTGAACCACAGTACACTATTATATAATTACTAGGAGCCTGATGCACGAAGATTCTTGCTAAAATGGACTTTCCTTTCCCTGGCTGCCGGCACTGCCTTTCCACTCTGGCCCAGCCTCTTTCCACTCGGGCCCCAGAGCCGCCTCTTTCAGCTCCAGACCCACCTTCCCACGCTGCCCAGAGATACTGGGAGTGGGGTAGAACACTTGCATCCCACCCCAGTTACTCAGCGCCTATGTATGCAAATTAACTGCCATCTTTGTTGGGTTAATTTGCATATCACTCCTGATTGGCTGGTACTGTAGCAGAGGTATGCTCAATTTACATGTTTGGCTATTATTAGATAAGACTAGAGGCCCGGAGCATGCAATTTGTGCATGGGGATGTGTGTCCCTCAGCCCTGCCTGTACCCTCTCCAATCTGGGACCCCTCAAGGGATGTCTGACTGCCCGTTTAGGATCGATTCCAGTGGGATCAGGCCTAAACAGGCAGTCAGACATCCCTCTCACAATCCAGGACTGCTGGCTCGCCTGCTTGCCTTCTTGATTGCCCCTAACTGCTTCTGCCTGCCAGCCTATCACCCCCTAATCAATCCCTTGCCAGCCTGATTGATGCTTAACTGCTCCTCTACCAGCCTGTTTGCCCCTAACTGCCCTCCCCTGCAGGCCTGGGTCCTTCCCTCCAACTTCCCTTCCCTATAAGCCTGGCTGACCCCAACTTCCCTCCTCTGCCAGCCTGGTCCTTCCCAACTGCCCTCCCCTGCTGGTCATCTTGTGGTCTCCATCTTGTGTCCATATAGGGACAGCCATATTTGACCACATGAGGGCAGCCATCTTGTGTGTTGGAATGACAGTCAATTTGCACATTATGCTTTTCCTAGATAGGATAGAGGCCAGCTGCACAATGGGGGCCGGCAGGTTTGCCCTGAAGGGTGTCCAGGATCAGGTTGAGGGTTCCCTTGGGGCGTAGGGTGGCCCGGGCAAGGGGCCTGTGGTGGTTTGCAGGCTGGCCACACCCCCAGGTGAACCAAGCAGAGGCCCTGGAATCTGGGATTTATTTATCTTCTATAATTGAAACTTTGTAGCCTTGAGTGGAAGCCAAGGCAGGCCAGGGCTGCGGGAGCTTGGCTTCCTCCATCACTGGGGGCAACTCAAGCCTCCTGCTCTATCTGTGGCTGCAGCCATCTTGGTTGGGTTAATTTGCATACTTGCTCCTGATTGGTTGGTGGGTGTGGCTTATGGGTGTGGCAAAGGTATGGTCAATTTGCACATTACTGTTTTATTAGATAGGACTAGAAACCTGGTGCATGAAATTCACGCACCAGTAGGGTCCCTAGGCCTATAGCCTGAGATCAGGGCTATTAGGGCATTCCAGCTGCTGGCCGGAGCCTTCCTTCCAGCTTCCAGCCAGGGCCTCCCTTCTCCGGCTGCTGGCCAGGGCCTTCCTTCATTTTGCACTGATCCCTGGTAATCAGCACATGCCATAGAGAGTGATCAAATTCCTGGTCTCTCACTCGAACTCCTGAGGGGACACTTTGCATATTAGTCTTTTATATATGTAGATATTCCTGTCATCTCCTTTTAACTCATTATACACATTTTCTTTTCTTTCCCCCCTTTTTATATTATATTTTTGTATACAATAAGTTTTTAAATAGTTTTATTTTTCTTCATTTTCTGTTTTTGTCCTTATTTCCAACCACACCTCTCCATGACTTACTCAGATGGCATTTCAATCAACAAGTATTTATTGAGCACCATAGTGTGCACTCTGGGACAGAGTCTTGAGCAAGACAAAGTTCCCATTCTCATGTGAAGACATAAAAAAGTCAGAGAGTCAAATGTGCTAATTAGGGAATGAAAATTGGGAAAGTGATAAAAAAAAAAAAGACTGGTGGCTACTTTAGATTGGTGGTCAGGAAAGGCCTGCTGAGGATGCTGTGGCTAAAATTGAAATCAAACTACAAGGAGACAGTCAGTGCATCCCAGAAAACAGAGAGTGAAAGGGAGGGAGGAGCAGGGAGAGAGAAACATATATGTGTGAAAGACACATCAATTGGTTGCTTTCTGCATGTGTCCCCACCTGCCCTGACCAGGACTGGGAATCGGACCTGCAACTGAAGTACATGCCCTTTAACTGGGAATCAAACCTGAGACCCTTTGGTCTTTGGAATGATGCTCTAACCACTGAGTAAAACTGGCCAGCATGAAGTAATACCTTTTATCTCTAGAAATGTTTTCTGCCTATCATTCGTATAGCAATAGCAGCTTCCTTTTAGTGTGTATTTTCATGGCATATATATATATATATATATATATAATTTTCTTTTTTAAAATTTCATATACAGTGGTACCTCGAGATACGAGTTTAATTCGTTCCATAACCTTGAGGCGTGGGAAACTATGAGACGCTCGAGTCGTAGTAAACTGGTGGGTTGTGTACAGCCGGCCCGATCCACGAGATTACTCCTATCTTAAATGTTGCTCGTATTTCAAAGCAAAAATCGCTTGCTCGCTCGACAGCTCAAATCTCAAAAATCTCGTATGTTAGGGCACTCGTATCTCGAGGTACCACTGTATTCTGTTTACCTATATCAGAGTTTCTCAACCTTGGCACTATTGACATTTTGGCCCAGATATTTCTCTGTTGTAGGGGACAGTCCTGTGAATTGTAGTTTAGTAGCATCCCAGGCTACCAGATGTCAATAGTATATACCACACCCCAAGTTATGACAATCTAAAAATCTCCAGACACAATCAAATGTTCCTTTGGGGGCACAATCACCCCCAGTTGACAACCACTGGCTTATATTTTAGGTGTGTTTTCTGTAAATAGCAGATAAGTGAATTATGCATTGTGATGATCTTTATCTTTTAATGGAAATATTAAATCTATTCACACTTTATATAATCATGACAAATTCTCTCAGTGTTTGTTTGCCTCAAAATGGTTTTCATTTCCCTTCTGGGATATCCATCTAAGCTCAGTTTTCCTCTGACTGGGCACACTGATGGGAAGAACAAAAAGACTATAAAACTTCAAAACCAGGAGAGACACACTGAATCCATCTTATTCTTTTCTACATACGTGTTCCTAGCTAGTCTGGTCATTTCGAGCAGGTTAAAACAGGGCACCTTCTCTGGGCAGACGCTGCTCCATGGGCCCATCCTTTGCAAGTGGAAAAGATCTTTGTGGGAGTCAGGAAAAGGCACTGCTTTCTCTAAGGAGAAGCAGCCCTGAGCCAGTCATAGGTTCTGGCAACAGGACTAGGTTTGGGCTCCACTCACCCCTTGGCAAGAGACACTTGGAAAACAAATAATCAGCAGGAAAAAAAAATTTGTGGAAGCCTTGATCTTTCAGTTGCCATTGTTGTTATTGAGAAATCAGCCACCAGCCTGTGTGCTGCCTCTTTGAAGGTAACCTGTTTATTTATTAAATATTTATCTGTCGTTTCACTATGACGTGTGGATTTCTTTTCACTTACCATGCTGAGTCTGTGGATGTTTTTGTATGTTTGAAAAATTCTCAGCCATCATCTCTTCAAATATGCCTCTGTCACAAACTACTTCTCTTCACCTGCTGGGACTCTTATTAAAAGGCCTTCTCTATCCTTCATGTCTGCTATCCTGTCTTATAGATATCCTATCCTTTTAGTTCCTTAGCTGCATTCTGGACAATTTCTTCGACTCGATCTTTCAGTTCAGCCATGAATAATCTGCTAATAAGTGTGTTCACTGAGTTCTTAAATTGGGTTATTGTATTTTTCAGTTGTAGAAGTACTATTTGGTTCTTTTAAAAACGTTGCACTTCTTATAGATTTCTGTTCCTGCATAAATTTTCAAGTTCATTAAAGAAAACCTCCTTAAATGTAGTCAGCACAGCTGTTTTATAGTCTAATAATTGCAATATCTGAAGTTTTTGTGGGACTCTGTGTTTTCTGCTGTGTCGGTTATTATCTTGTTATTTTGTAGAACTGATTATCTTTGACTGATTCCTGTCTCCTTTGCTAGTTTAATTTCACAGGCATTTCTTCTAGACTAGCAAATATCTTTAGAGAAAAAGGGGCTTTGAGTATTCAGCTTACACTCTTTGAGTTCTTGCTTGACCCTACATTTCGGCCCAGTACTATCTTACTGTTTTGTTAGCTCTTCAACACACTTAAGAAAATGAAAGAGAATATTTCTCTCTACTTTTCTAGCTGTCCTCAATGGTCCTTATTAGCCAGCCCACTATTACCAGAAATAGAAGTTCCTAGATCAAGTGTGATGGGAAGCCTACAATGACTTTGAAACAGGAGAGAGAAGTAATCAACTAGTCTATTTTGACCACATTCTGCCAGACTGTTTACAAGCACAGAGATAACCTTTAAAACATTGACCAAAAAGAAAACAGTAGTTTGAATTATATGGATGTTTTGTGCATGATGTTTGCTTTACGCAGATGTGTGTTTGCTTTCTTGCTCTCTCCCTGAGAGACAGTAGGCTCTTGAAGATTAGAGACCAAGATGTTAAAATGCCTGCCCTGGCCAACTGCTCAGTGGTTAGTGTGTCAGCCTCTGGATGGAAGGATAGTGGGTCTGATTCCTGGTCAAGGGCACGTATCTCCGACCTCAGTTGTAGGTTCAGTGGGGTTGTATGTGGGAGGCAACCAATGAATGTCTCTCTCAAATCAATATTTCTCTCCCCCCCACTACTCTGCTCTCTCTTCCTCTCTCTTTCTCTTTTAAAACCAATGGAGGAGCTATTAGCCTCAGGAGAGGATTTAAGGGAAAAACCAGTCTTGCAGTGTTTGTCATCATCCTGGGGTTTCAGGGCACCTGTGGAGAACCAGTTCTCAGGAGTTCCATCCCTTCCCTCATGGTGGTATGGCACTGCCAGAACTCCGAGAGCAAAGAAAACTACTCCACGTCAAGTGTGAGGATTTAATCAGAGTGCCAGGACATACAAGCAGGTAAGCACCAAATCAGAGTGTGATACTATTCAGTAACGTCCAGCTTAGAAGTCACTCTCCTCATCCATCCACTGCTGGCAGACGTATGAATTGGGGGGAAATTAGAAAAGTATGCACCAAGAGCCATAGCATTTTATACACTTTTGATCTAGTAATATTATATTTATGAATTTGTTTTAAAAGTAATCATGAGTGCCTGCAAAGATTCAGCTACTTAAATGGTCGTCATAAGAAGGAAAATTGAGAACTTAAATCCCATCAGAGGGATTAAGTATTCTATCTTCATATAGAATTCTGTAGTTAATGATACAAAAATGTTCACAATATGGTGATAAAAGCAGTGTATTAAAAATGTATGTGGCAAGATCCTTTAAAAAAACATACTCATAAAAAATAGAAGAATCTAAAACAAAACGTTAGCATTACTTTGAGGTGGGCGGATTATGTTTCCCCCCTTTTAGCTTTAATACTGCCTCACCCCCAAATTTTCTATAATATATTACTTGTATAACAAGAAAAAATGGATTATTATAAAATAGTGGATATATCTGATTGGCCATCTCAGACCAGCCATTCTAGGTTCAATCCACTTATCACCAATTAGTAGGGAAGTCTATATTCTCCTAATTCCAGTCTCCTCTCCACACTTGGTCCATACACAGCTTTTCTCAGTTTCTGACCTGAATACAGTAACATTCATCCATTAGCAGTCTGAGTAGGAGGCTCATAATATATATTTGTTGAACTGAATTTATGGCCAAAAGCCAGAAATTTAATGGTAACAGAATGTTACACACTTAAAATGTGATTGTCTTCTATTAGATAATCTCCATTTTAAACTATCCACATGACATTACAGTATCTCTCACAACCAAACTAAATAAAAGTATTTTGAGACAATACCCAAAGGGGAAGTTATTATTACCTACTCCATGTCTTTTCCGGGAAGGTCTGTCTGGTATATATTTAGCAGTTCCGCACAGTGCTGGTCAATAAGGCTTAATTGCCTCTGCCTCTGAATTGTCTCTATTGCATGGAGAGAACCTAACCTGCCCCCACTCCTTTACACAAAGAAATAAATGCCTGGAATGAGCTGGAATTTCCAGGAAAAACAGAGCCGCTCAATTGAAGTCCCTGTGGGATTACTGCACTGATGTCATTTTTAATATGCCTTACTCTTCCCTTCTGGCTGGCACGATTCGTCATCTCCTTCCTCGCTGGTTCACTGCTTTTCCTTAGCGAGTAGGCTGTCTTTGTGAATGACTAGCTCAGGGAGCATGTGCGGGACAAACCCAGAGCCTCACTCCATGGGATCGTGCGGGAAGGTAAAGAATGGGCCGAGAGCGGCAGCTGAATGGGGCAGGTCATGCTGCTTCTCCAAGCTGAACAGGGCAGCTCTGTAAAAGAGTAGATGAGAGCACCTAATTGGGTTTGACCCCACAGGCTGTGTGTGCACAGAGAGGGCCGGGAAATGCAGCTCTGCACTCGAGAAGGGGAGTGAGATTCCAGGACCGCTATTCAGACACACTTATTCACTCATCAGCTTGATTCAATTTTATTTGTACAAAAGGTCTGTGGGGGCAACCGGGCAGACTGAGCCTTGAGAGATCATGGGCTATGCAAATAGGACCTTAATGGGAGATTAAATCATCGGATGTTCCCTCAGCGCTGTTTCCATCTGTAGGGCTGGAACTGGCAACAGGGAGGATGAATCACTCTTACTATATTTCCGTGCCTCTTGACAAAAATGCAGTCACTATAATAAAACAGGCCCAGTAATACTTAGTAACGAACAATAAAAATACCTTCCTATAAAGAGAATGAATGTCATATTATGGTCATCATAATTGTGGCGGAATAGCAAGCATGATAAACCAAGGCACCAACAATGGATGCCTTTTTAAAATGTTTATAACCAGAGGAAGAACCAAGCCTTTCTTTACCCCGAGTAGTAATTAAGATTACTATTCCAAAATAATTTCTAAACATGCACTGAACAATTATTACCTATTTAAATTAACCACCTAGTACATTTATTTCTTAAACATTAAGATCTCAGAATAACTAAGATTATTTTTGAGTACTATGGGAAAAATAAATGATAAAGAAGCTGAGCAGAGATCAGAGGATGCAGCCACAGTAAAGGAATATTAGCAGCCAACCAGGACACAGAAGAGTCCAGGGATGGATTCTAGAAGGAATACAGCCTTGCCGATCCCAGCCCAGTGAATCTGACAGCGAACTTCTGGCCTCCAGGACTGTGAGAGAATAAATTTTTGTTTTTAGCCATGAAGTTTGTGTTTATTTGTTATGCTAGCCACAGAGAATTAATACATAGAGAATAGTAATTTATTATACTACTTAGTTCATTTTGAGGGCAAATATCATGACTTAATCAAGGTGACAACTAGTATATCATGTATACCAGTAACAATAATTGCAGCAAGCACTTGTGTAGGCTTACAATGTGCCAGGCATTATTAAGCATTTGAAATGTGTTTGCTAATTCCATCTTCATCATGAGGGAGTTCTGTTACTATCCTCATTTATAAGTGGGAACTTGGAAGCAAGCACAGAGAAGTTAGGTAACTTGGCCAAAGCTATGTAACTAGTAAGTCATGGGGCCAAGACCTGAACCCAGACAGCCTGGCTCCAAAAGCCAGTGCTATTAAACACCATGCCACCTAGGGCTTTGCACCTATGAGAAATTCAACAAAGAACTCGGGGACAATGTCTCAAGTCTTTTCAAGCCTCTGACTACTTCCTCTTCTCCATGTTCCCTGCTGTGTTCACTGTCTTCCAGTGAAAGTCACCCTGCACAATACAAAATTCCAGCACATTAGAGTATACTAGTAAAAGAGGCACTGGCTGGTGGGTATCAGATGTGGGGCAATGTTACACATTTCAATCCAAAGCATTTTACAGCCAAGATTTTATTTACTTTTACTTTTTATTTTTTGGTTAATCCTCACACATGGATATTTTCCCACTGATTTTTAGGGAGAGTGGGAAAGAAAGGGAAAGATAGAGAAATCAATGATGTGAGAAACACATCGATTGGTTGCTTCCTGCATGAGCCCCGACCAGGGCCCCGAGCTGAGAGGAGCCTGCAACCAAGGCACGTGCCTTTGACTGGAATCAAACCCAAGACCCCGACATCCGCTGAGCCAAGCTGGCTAGGGCCCAAGATTTTAGATCTCAAACCATCCATCATTTATAACTAAAATATGAAGACTCTCTTATGATATCTCTGAAATCAATAAAAATATTTTTTTTTAAAAAAAAGAACAGAGAAAGGGCAGGTTACATTGCTTTCTTAAGCCTGTATAATTCCTGTGAGGTTCTTTCTTCTGTTAGGAAACCATATTTATACACTCTCTTAATTCTCTTCCTTCTTTTGATTTGCTTGTTTGTATAAAAATTAATTTGCATTGAATTGTTGAAGCTTACAAGTTAATCAGTTTAAGACTCATAAAATTTTAAAACTTTGTTTCTGGCAAAAATTCACTTTTTAAAGGGTCTGTCCCCTTTCTTTTGCAATATGAATCTAATTCTCTTCAGTTGAAATATTTTAAAGACATTTAATATGTACAGTGGATGTTCTTAGCTATAGGTAGAAAAAAGAATATTTTCCTAAGGGCATCTGGCCTTCCTAGTTAGGAAGATCAATAGGGAAGAGGTACCTTAGTTCTGAGCAAGCAAAAGATGAAATTCCCAACGATGAGCCATGAAAAAGCTAGAAGAGAAGAGTCAAAGATTAAAAGTCTGGGCAGCATGAAATGATGAACTCAGGCCTAAGATTCTGAGTGATCAGAGCTCAGAACCTGGATAACAGATATGGGACATGAATATCAAGAATGGAGTGTCTGCTCTAGCTGGTTTGATCAGTGGTTAGAGCATTGGCCAGTGGCCTGAAGGGTCGCAGGTTTGATTCTGGTCAAGAACACGTACTTTGGCTACAGGCTTGATCCTCAGCCCCAGTTGGAGTGTGTGCAGGAGGCAACCAACCAATGTGTCTCTCTCACATTGATGTTTCTCTCTGTCTCTACTCCTGCCTTCCACTCTCTCTAAAAATCAATGGAAAAGTATCCTTGGGTGAGGATTAACGAACAAAAAAGAATGGAGTGTCATTAATTCATTCACCAAATATCTATTAAGCACTTAACGGTGCTTGATGCTGGGATAATATGGCAGTGTAGAAGACAGACCCAACTCCTCCCTTCATAAAAATTATAGTCAAATATTTAAATAGAGAACCAATGCTGGCTTTGCTATTGAACCATGTATCTTTGGGCTAGGGGCTCGTTACATGGTTTCTTACAAGAACTAGGATTGGTTTCAGAGCATGGGGAAGCAGAGACTTACAAACAAACAAGTTCAGTGAATCCTCTCTGGAGTAGGGTACATGGCTAGATACATTTCAGTATACATAAATTTTCTAAAGAACAGAGTATAAAATATGTAAAGGTATAGCTAGTCTTGAGCATATTTATCAGAGAAAGGGCAGGTTACATAGCTTTCTTGGGTGTGTATAAATTAACTAGAGGCCCAGTGCATGAAATTCCTGTACTGGTAGGGTTCCTATTGGCTACTGGCAGGGGCCTCCCTCCCTTCCCCTGGCTGGCCCCACCACCTGGTCGAACTTGCAGATGAACTTCCAATAGAGGGGACTATTTGCATACTATCCTTTTATTATATAGGATGAGCCTCCTATCTACTATGTTCAAGGAGTTGTGTGGGGAATTGAAGCTATGGATATTACAACGCATTGTAACAACTACAACAATGTGGCAAGTGCTATAATGAGATGTTAAAGTACAAAGGAAGATCAGAGAGGAAATATGTTAATTCATAAAAAGCAAGTTGGGAAATGCTTCTGAGATGTAATGCTTGAACTGAATCTTAAAGGATAAAGAAGTCTGCTGTTTCAAGCTGTCACATTTGAGGGTAAGTTATTACACAACAGATGACTGCTCCCGTGGCTATGCAGACTCTACTACCAGCACAAACAGAAGGCCATGGAGAACACCTGGCCATTTAAACTTTATTCCCTGACATGTGCCACAGATTATCCTTTAGATCTCTTCACATGTTTAATCTCACACATTCTCTGACTCCCTTGGTCCGTGTTGGGAGTAGAACGTGAAAACAAGCATTCTGAATGGGAATGACAGAGATTGGAGGAAGCAACATAATCCAGTCTTGTCTGATGTCCTCCACAAAGGAATCCAGGTTGGCTGATGTTAGGACTTGGTCAAATGGCCAAGTAGTATCAATTGGTGTCAGGACTTGGTTGAGCCTGGTCAAAGGATTACTCAGAGGTATGAGGAGTAAGAGCAGTAAGAAGATGAGTAAAAGTTGTTTTTGAGAGAGCAATAACCATGAAAACAGAAATTTTTTTTTTTTTGCCAGTTACACATAGTAATAATAAAGCCAAAAAATGAGGAGACTATATAAAAAATTAAGTTTTTCTGGTTTTCATGATTCATACGGATTAAGGAATAAAGCAGGAAACAAAGGCAAGAGTGGAACATGGGCATTCAAAGCAAATGTGATAAAGATGGCCACATGGTTCAAGCTGCTGGATGGACCCTGGTATGGGGGTGAAGGGGTGCCATCAGCCTGCTAAAAAGGCATCATAAGAGCAGTGAAATGTGTTATACTTGTTCAACCCCAAGTTCTGTTTCAGTAGGTTGAAAATGGTCTCTGTAGCTTCCCATAAGCAAATGGGAATATATGACTACAAAAGGAATAAAAATGAACTCATTTTTTAATTTAAATTGGGAATAACAATGGATCAGGACTGTAACTCTATCAATAATACTCTCAGGATATGATGCATGTGTTTCTGGAAGTCATTCTGGGTAAGTAATTCCTTGACCCAGCCCAGCTGACATGATTCAGTGGTTGAGCACGGACTTATGAACCAGGGGACACGGTTCAATTCCCGGTCAGGGCACCTGCCCAGGTTGCAGGCTCAATCCTTGGTGTGGGAAATACAGGAGGCAGCCCATCAATGATGCTCTCACATCATCATTGCTGTCTCTGTCTCTGTCTCTGTCTCTTTTCTTCTTCTCTGAAATCAATAAAGATATTTTAAAAAGTAATAATTCCTTACCTCTTTATTCTCTATTCTCTTCATACTGGCTATCTACTTGGTCTTCAAATTATCCTTCTTTTGCCCTGTATACCAGGTGTCCAACATGAGAGGACTACAGGAAAATGTCACTGTGTACCATATCACAGCAAGGACATCAAGCTATGCAACCAAAACAAAGGATATAGCACAAAATGCTTCCCCAGCTTCAGGCAGCAGTACTAATACCGTTAGGCAGAACCAGTTCCATATTTGTGGGTACCAATGCAAAATGAAAATACAGATCCTTTGTTAAAAAATTATTCAGAATATCAAGACAGCAACAATAGAGCATTAAACCAAGCATGGGGCCCTTCTACACGCAGGGCTCAGGAGAATGCACAGGTCACCTGGCCCTGAAGCTGGTCCTGTTCTAGGGACAGTACAGCACGGTTCTTTAGAAGAGCTTTAGAATCAAACATGGAGCCCAATCCCATCTTTGTCACTCATTAATCACGTGATTTTGGGCAATTTACTTAGTCTCTCCATGCTTCTAAGAGGTTGTGTGATTGTAATCCAATATTGTGAGGATTAAATGGGATAATGAATAGATGTACAGGAAGTTTTTAGCACACGGTAAGCAATAAAAAGAAGTTGCGCTATTATTGTTCAATGAAATGCATAGGTAATTATCAAAGCAGTAAGTTTAAGAACTGAACTGCTGAACTGCTACTCAGGATATGAAAGAATGAGAATGATATTTTAGGACAACTAAAATAATGAAGCAGACAGGGGAGATAAAATCTTGTGCCTTTTCTAACCACTTTCCTATTTCTTTTCTTCCTTTTATTGCCAAACATGCAAAGGGTGATCTACATGCTATCATTTCTTATCACCTCCTGCCACAATCCTCTTTAATCCGGAGTTTAATACCTCCACTGCCATCCCCTGCTGAATTTAAACTATTCTTTTCAATAGTTATAATGAATCCCTGTTTACTAAATATAATTAACATTTCCCACTTTTTATGTACACTTTTATACTGCTGACCAATTCCTCCAGCTTGAAACCCTTTCTTCTTTTGACCGTAGAAATACTATACCTTCATGGCTAACAGCATGTCTAATCACGTACCCAAGTGGTCATGAAGATAATGCATTTGTTGGGTGAATAAATTATTATTTTGCTTCTCTGATTTCTTATTTTCTATCACTGACCCCATTCCTCCTCCCTACCTCGCTAAATAAATGTGGGAAATCTCCAAACTTCAGCCCTGGGTCCCCTATACTTCTGTTTCTATGCCGTTCCCACTGTTAAGTTAATCATATGGCTTCAATTATCACCTTCTGAATACAAGACCCCCTGACTTCTCTCCTTTGAACATCAGCCCCCACTTCCAAATACTTATAGGATGTGTTCACTTACAATTTCCTGTATCACCTCAATATATTTAGCACCTAGCTCCTCCACTTCTCCCCCACGCTGGCTTTCCTGCCTGTCTGTCCTATTTCTGTTAATCTTGTCACTCATGTTCAAGGCTATATTCAATTCTGCCTTATTTCTTGTTCTGCATAAATCAGTTAGTTACGCTTCCTTTATAATACTTGTTGAACCATCCCTTTTTATTTTCACAGATGTCACCCTAATTCAATTCCATATCCCCTCATACCAGACTCTTTTAATAACTGATTGTACGTACAGTTCTCTTTCTATCCCTACTAAAGTTTATTTTCCACACTGTTGTTGAGAATCTTTTTAAAATACTATTTTCATGACCTCACATTTCCCTAACCAATCATCTTTAGACTTCCCATCACACAGGATAAAGCCCTATCTCTGTAGTTTGGCACCAATGCCTATTAAAATCTGGCTTCAACCAACCCTTCCAATCCTACAACTACTCTACTTAAACCTCCTGACATTGTCAGACTGGTCAGTCTGAGAAATTGGCCCCTGAAAACCTTCTTCCACATTCTGGCCCTATGTTTTATGAATGTTACTTTCCCTGTCTGAAGTCCCTTCCACATTCATTCCCTTATATAACAAAATTCACCATGTTGATAGAAAAAGTCTCCCTTGATAATCAGAGATCATAATGACCTTTCTCTTTTTACAACTCCTGTAATACCACAGTTAGCCCTGTGAAAGTTTACTTAATTTCTGCTTTACACTATGTGATTTCATTCAATCTTCACAGCTATACGAAAAGTAGGTAGCATTATTAGTACATATGGAAAAAAAATGAAGTCCAGTAACTTGTCCAAGTCACAGAGCAGGTAACTGGTAGAACTGCGATCTGAATGAGTGCTAGCTCATTTTCCTGTCCCTTCCAAAGCACAGATACAGCACAGTATTTCACATAAGCAGGAACTTGGTAAATATGTTGATTGAGAAGACTGCTGAAATAGCAACCCTGATTACAGAATTGTCAATCTTAGCAGTGCACATTAGGTGTTATTGTCCCAATGTCTGTCACCTTCTTTACACGGCTTGATCTGTAATATAATTCAAGACAGGGATTTGTCAAAAATTCCCCCCAATCCATTCTAAAAATAAATTTTGGTAAGGCCTTGATCTGATTCAAACAGGTGAGTTTGGGGGATGAGGTCCACTTTACTACCTCTGGATCCATTCATGTTATTTGCAAATGATCAGAAAGTACAAATAGACTGGCTAGTTGATGGCTTACAGGGTAAAATGGAGCATTTATAGTTCTAGAGGTGGATACTAAGGCAGAACAGGATTTTCTTGACTCAGGTGGCTCAAGACCTCAGTAAAACAAGCCCAATAAAAGCGAGTCATGGGTGGAAACAGATCAAAAGAGGGAGAGAGAACAGAAGAGAGAAGGACCGAAACTACTCCACAGAGATGGTGCTGTTCTTTTTCCACACAGTTTGCCTGAAGCTGTCAGATGCAGCCCTGCCCTGCCCGGCTGGCGCAGTGTAGCAGCAGGCTCTACCATTTCTGCCTGGTTCCTCGTGCCAGTTCTCAGCTGCTTGCCCTGACCTTCTCTTGCCTCAGATCCTTTCAGCTTCTGATCTATTCACTCACTTCCCTCACCATTTGACCAAATGCAGATTTCACATTCAGCACTGCCTCCCTGGCCATGACCTTTATCTTCCTCTTATTGTATGGGTTAGACTGCCCTCCCAGGTGATGCCCGTACTGCCACACATGTTGCCCAGTTTTCAAGCCCTCTCTCTTCCTTGGAGCTACTGCAAACTGTTCCTTGCCCATGCCCATACATTGGCTCCTTACTTGGGAAGAGTGACAAGTTGGATCAGGAGTGAGGCTCAGAAACACCGATGAGGGGGAAAAGCGAAGGGGAAGAGCAATAAGAAGGAAAACACCACTGGGAAATTGTGACGGGAATTAGAAATGCTAGGTTACTTCTGGACAGTTACTTTAAAAAAAAATACATTTTTTTGACTCTTTACAGAGAGGAAGGGAGAGGGACAGAAAGTCAGAAACATAGATGAGAGAGAGACATCGATCAGCTACCTCCTGCACACCCCATACTGGAGATGTGCCCACAAGCAAGGTACATGCCCCCGACCGGAATTGAACCTGGGACCTTTCAGTCCACAAGCCGATGATCCATCCACTGAGCCAAACCGGTCTCGGCGACAGTGACTTTATCAAGAAAGGAAAAGGGCCGTGGCTGCAATATAACACCGCTGCCTAGAGATACCACACTGCTTAAGTCTCTGAAAGGCAAACTCCTATTCATCCTCCAAGACCTTGCTTGCCTAATTCGTGTTCTTCTGTGGAAAGCCTTTCTGGACCCCCTCTGACAGCTAAGTGTTCCTTCCTCTCTGCGCCCACGGCTCTTTTTATACACACATCTATTACGCTGTCATTACTTTCGCTGGCAATTTGACGTCTCTCTCCCACTCTTTCTTTGAAGACAAGGACAGATGCTCTTATTCATCTTTGCACCACGCAAGACATAGAGGAGTGCCTGGCATTTAGTGTTTGCTGGGTGATACCAGGGCGACATGAACGTGCAATTTGCACTGCACTTGCCAAAATCAAATGGGTGCCTGGTACTTTTCAAGTGTGACCTCGTTTTTCCTTGGTTTGGAGGAAGTGACTTCAGACCCAGAGAAAACCCTGTTGACATCGCTGGCACATCAGCCAGGCTTTCCTCCGCACTTGTGAGAACTATTTCTCCCCCACACCCCTGAGAAGCTCTCAGAGCAAGCTTCACATCAGTGGCACACACACAGCCTATCCCACCTTCTCTACTGCACAGAAAGCTAAATTACACTGGGCACCTCCAGCTGCCACCAAGCTCAATGAACTGGTGGTGGTGGTGATGGTGATGGCAGCCCTGGCGGGCAGAGGCGGGATAATGAAAAGAACACACTTCCGTGGCAGACCTAAGAGGAAAGTGAGGGAGGAAGGTGAATTTGAACCTTCCTTTATTTAAAACACACACGCACACACACACACACACACACACACACAAAACAACAACTGTTAGAAACTCACGCAAAACAGATGCTTCCTCTGGACATGACAGCCCCGATCCACGTGCTCAGCAGTGACTTTCCCCGGGAGTGTCAGGCCGGCACCCACCACAGACCTCGAGAGGCCGGACCTTTCTGGGGTACACTTCCTTCTCAAACCCCGCAAACCCGGGGCCTGCTTTTCCTTCGGGGGACGGCCCTCCCCTCCCCGCAACGCCAAGCCCCCGCTCCCCAGGCTGGGGCTCCCCTGTCCCCGCTCAGCACCAGTCCTGCCTTCGTCCCACCGGGGCCCCCGCCGGACGCCGCGTCAGAAGCGCCAGCGGCTGGGCTGTCAGGCCCGACCCCCGCGCTCCTCGCTCTCTGCGGGGCGAGCGGGGAGGCGCAGGCCGCGCAGGCCACGGGCTGCGGAGGCGCGCGCCGCTGCGAGGCACGGGCTCGGCGTCCCCGGAGGAACACGGTGCCGCAGCCGGCGCCCTGCAGCCTCCCGCAAGTCTCGGCCCCGGAGAGCCAACCCCGAACCCCCGTCGCCACCAGGTCCCCCACCGCCCGCCCGGGCGCCGCGCGGCCAGTCGGCCCGCCGGCCAGGACGCCACGGTCCCCCCGCGCGGGCGGCGCGCCACGGCTCCCGGGTCCGGCCGCCCGCCCCCTGCACGCCCGTGTCTACGGCAAGGTCCCGCCCCGCGCGGCCCGGCGGCGGGGTCACCCAGCCCGGCCCGGCCCGGCCGTGACAGCTGGGCGCCTAAAGGGTTAAGCCGGCAGCGCGGCGGCCCGAGCGCCCCGCACGCCGCCGGGGCGCCGAGAGCCGGCCCCAGCGCGCACGCGCCCGCCCGCCCGCCCGCCCGCCGGTTACCTGCGGCCGCGTCCGCGCTCCTCCTCCACCTGGCCGCTCTCTCCCGGGGGCCGCCCCTCAGCCCGCCCCTCGGCTCGGCGCCGCGCACCCTGCTGGCTACTCGGACACTGCCCGGGGAGGAGGGGCGCTGGGCAATTACCATATATTAGCATACCAGTGCGCGTCACGTGGTTTCCCCAGCCAATGGTTACTGTGGGGAGGCGGGGCTTGGTCTGAACACGCCTAGGTGCTGCTCCGAGCCTGAACCGGTGGCCATGGCAACGGTGGGGCGGGGGATGCAGGAGTATGGGGCGGCACTGAAGTCCTCCGTGGAGCAGCATCCTCTCCTACCTGACTGAGCTCCACGCGGAGACACCGCGGGCTTTTCCCACCCGTGTAAGAAGAGGCACTGAACTTGACTGAGCTCAGAAAGATTCAGGTTCAGCAAGCATTTAATATTGAGGGCTCGCCACGTGCCTGACACTTTTCTGCACAATGTGGTTCTCTGGATTTGATAGAAGGGAAAGGGGAGGCTCAGAGAGGTGAGGTCACTCACCCAAAGTCACACAGCCACGCTCAAGGGCAATGTGGGAATCTGAGCCCATTTCTGAGTTCTGGCTCAGGACTCCCCTGAGTTATTTTCCCCAGCAGGGGTCTCTAAGCACCTCCCCACAATTTCATGTGTACCTAGCAGCTGATAAAATCTTCATGCAAACTTTGTGCTGTGCTGTAGTGTTTCTGTATAATGACCTTTGAGATTAGGAGGCAGAAAAGTTATGCCCATACTGCAGATGAGGAGAAAGCAGGCTCAGAGGAATGATGTGACTTGCTTTAGGTCAAATAGCTATGAAGAGCTAGTGCTTAATAACTATAATTTACATATAGTCAAGCTTGCTACTTTATAAACTTTTAAAATTAATCTTCTCAACATGGTGGTATTGATATGACCATTTTACAGATTCAGAAACCAAGGCTTTGGGAGGTTAAGCAAATTGTCCAGTGATACACCTAGTAAGTGGCAGATGTAGGGTTCAAATCCAGGTTTATCTGGCTCCAAAGCTAGTCTCATGGCATCTCATTGTACCAGGTTCATTTAATTTAGACTTGGAATATAGAATCCCTTCTCTAACAGAAATTTCCCTCTCCTCTCTTAAGATGTAAATACGTTTTCTCTTAATTCAACAAAATACCACATGACACACGATATGTGTTAAAGTGACAGAGGCTAACTACTAAAAAGAGAATAGTCATGCCTGCAGGGGGGTGAGGACATCTTATAATTCTCTGCCCCTTTATTTCATCTCTCAGGGATTTGATAGTTCTCTTGGAGGTAAGGTAGTTTAAAAGCATAAGCATCTGCAATATGGGCTTTCCTTCTGCTCTTTTCCTTAGTTTAGCTCAGGGGTTCTCTAATTATTGCCCAAGACCATATGCCTCAAACCAAATGTACTAAAACGTATAGGTATTTTAAGAGGTTGTCAAAGGTAATTTTGAATATATGTGTACTTTTTAATGTACTGGGTTGATTTAAAATCCCGTTTCCACCTAAGCTCTGACCGTTTGGTGTTCAAGATTACAAACAATGGAGGCAGCACTACTTGGGGTTAAAATCCTGACTGGACCACTCACTAATGCGTGACTTTGGGCGAGTTAACTTCTCTGTGCCTCAGTTTCCTCATTTGGAAAATCGGATAGGAACGGTGTGAGAATGAAATTAACCCATACAAAGCATTTAGTGCAAGCCCTGGCTCCGAGGTAAACCCTCCATAATGGTTAGCTGTTATTGATCGGGAACTTCCGTAGGAACAGACAGCTTACATGTGCAGAATCTCTCAGGATTTCCTAGCTGGCTTTGGAATTCTGAAGCTGCCTCCCATCCCTCGTGGCATATTAAACAGCCCGTGGTGCTGGCGGAGGCTCGTTTTCTCTCCAAATGAATATTCACTCTTCTTGGGATCATAAATAATTCCTGGACTCAAAGGAGCTGGTTTCCCCTGCATGTCTCCTCGCAC
>PVJN01009376.1:0-61086 GCA_004026805.1 Lasiurus borealis
AGGGGGAGTGCCGCTCAGCCGGAAGCTGGGCTCACAGCTGGCGAGCCCAGCAGTGGTGGCGGGACCCTCTCCTGCCTCCACAGCAGTGCTAAGGATGTTCAACTGCCGGCTTGGGAAGCGGGCCTAAGCCGTCTGTGGGACATCCTCCAAGAGCTCCCAGACTGCAAGAGGGCACAGACCAGTCTGACCCCTTCCCCCATCATGCATTTCATGCACCAGTCTCTAATCTTATAATGAGAGGTATTTCATTTGAGATATTAGCAAGGAGGAAAAAAATCCCAACATTTGCTTCAATTTATGGTATCTGATTACCTTATTATGTACTGGGGTGTTATTTATAAATATTTTGGTAATGGCTGAAACTGGAGTTTTCTTGTCTCTAGATAACAGGACTAGCTTTCAATCCCTTCAAGGATTTTGATGACAAGAACATTGTTGGAAGCGTTGGAAGTGTGGTACTAAGTTCTAATCATAAATTGCTCCAAGTTCGTGGCTTAATGGAGGATATTGAGGTATGACTTGATTATTAGGAAATAAAATAGAAGGAACTAGGAATTCCTGGAGAAAAGCATAGAAGGCAGCACCACCGTGAAGGAAGTCATTGGAGATTCATGGAAGTGACATTGTTTCGTTAACACCTTTACTTAATGACTTGTACAAATTTCTCCTTAGGAGAAGTCATTTTAGATCTTAGCCTATTACCCTTCCCTAACCCTTGACCCTGTGTTACCTACTAAAATTCAAAGAGGAAGACTTACGAAGTTTCGTCCCATTATCCCTATAAAGGAGACTGAAAGGCGTCAGTCAGTGGGCCATCTTAAATTTGAAGAGTGATGTGCAGGAGGCAACCAATCGACATGTCTTTCTCACATCGATGTTTCTTTCTCTCTGCCTCTCCCCCTCTCTTCCATGCTCTCTAAATATCAATGGAAAAATATCATTGGTCTCTCATTCTAGATCATGCTCTGGAGAAATGCAAGCATGGAAACCCACCCCACCAGTGTCAACATGAGTACGGACTCTTTTACCATCACAGTGAACATCACTTCCCTGGAGAAATCTCTGATCCTGTGCATAGAGCCTAAAAGTCCCGTGTCAATGACACTCTACCTGGGGTTTGAGTATCAGCCTAACCACACTCACTTCCACCTGAACATGACGCTGCCAAAGACTCAGGTGCAACAGAAAGGTAAGACCCCACTCAGGGGTCAGCAGTTGACCACAGCACTTTGCAATGCATGCTTTCCTTTTCTTTTTAAATTAACTGGGACAAGAATCCTGGCAGTCTCCCTCATGACAATTTACCCGTGTTGAACAAGCTTTTTCTTGCTCTCGCTTGGGCCTCGCTAATAGACACAGTCACTTTGTAAGTGACCCTTCCCTTTAGACAAAGCCCCTGAGCAGCAGCTGTCCATGCTGAAGGCCAGCTACAAAGCCCTGACTGTTTACCAAGTCTGAGCATGCACTCCCTGCTTCTGGCTGATCTTGGCAGTAATCTTGTGTCATTTGAAGCTGGGAGAAATCTTGAAGATGCTTTCATTTAGACTCCTTGTTTGAAAGATAAGAAAGGTAGAAATTTGGTGACTTCACAACCATCTGTGACAGAGCCAGGCCTGAAATCCGGCCTCTGGCATGTGGTCCAGGCTCCTTCTTGAACCCACTCAGCTCCTGTCCTCGTTTTGCGCTTGGGTTTCTTATGTCACCTGGGTCTTCTGTCTTCTAATTTCAGTGTGTGATGATTTCATTTTCCTAACTCTTAATACAGTCTAAATTTTCATTCATCAAAAGAAGATGTTTTTTTACAGCAACAGGAGTAATCCAGGGCTCCAGATGGTATTATTGGTCATTTTTTATTTTTTTAATGTATTTTTTAAAATATATTTATTGATTTCAGAGAGGAAGGAAGAAGGAGAGAGAGAAACATCATTGATGAGAGAGAATCATTGATTGGATGCCTCCTGCACACCTCCCACTGAGGATTGAGCCCGCAACCCAAGCATGGAATCGAACCGGGGACCCTTCAGTTCGCAGGCTGATGCTCTATCCACTGAGCCAAGCCGGCTAGGGCATTGGTCATTTTTTAAATAAATCATTTGTGACTCTGAGCATATTACTTTGTAAAGTAAAATAACAACAGGCCCTTCAGGAGAAAGGGTTAACAGTATTTTTCTCCCACGTGCAATGCAAGTAAGCGCTCTCCATTGTTCTCAGATGAGGAGTATACATGGGTGCTGACTCCATGGAGTTTGCAGTATGGGATCGGCATCTACTACATAACAGTTGTGTTGAATAAAAGCAAGGAGGATGCTCAGCAGACTCCCACCCTGTTCTCCGTCGTCACTGCCCTCACTCAGTGCTATTTTTGGGACAGTCACAACAGCACGTGGAAGAGCGACGGATGTCAGGTAAGAAGCTGTGCCACTTCCCTGCCCCTGTGCTACCTTAGCAGGCTTTAAACACAGTGCATCTGTCATCTCAGTTCCCTCCAAAATCATAGAAGGAGCCCTGGCCAGGGTGGCTCAGTGGATTGGAGCATCATCCCATAACACCAAAGGGTTGCAGGTTTGATTCCTGGTCAGGGTACATGCCCAGGTTGTAGATTCGATCCTTGGTCAGGGTGTGGATGGAGGCAACCAATCAATGCTTCTCTCTCATATCGGTGCTCCTCTCCCTCTTCCTTGCACCCTTCCTTCCCTCCCTTTTTCCTTCTCTTCTTCCCTCCTTCCTTTTCCCTCTGTCCCTTTCTCTCTCTCTCAGAAAATCCATGAAAAAAATCCATTCTCGGGTGAGGATTTAAAAAAATAGAAGGGAAATAAATCAGCTGGGAAGAAGGATGGTTATGTGTAGTGGCCGGGCAAGCATCTCTCTTTGGAGCAGGCTGTGCTTTATATTTGTGATTTCTTTCTCAAACATGAGTCCACGGTGAATGTGACAGTTCCAGGTAAAATAAGAAAAGCAATATTTGGAAGGTGTTCAAGCCTGCAAATATTAAATATGTTGTGGGTAAACTGAAATGAACCTCTGCTAAATAAAAGAGGAATTTTGTACTTAAAAAGAAGCTAGCCCATTCTTTTACACGTTCCCCTCCTCCCCCCACGCCAGGGACAGATGTCACCTTTGTGATATTGCTGACTCCCCGGGGTCTGCCCACTTCACAGTGACGGCATTTTCACACTGGTGGCTCCGTGAGATCCTGTCTGAGGCAGGTCTGGTCCGCGTGCACAGTGTGTGCTGCAAGGTTCTGGAAATCATAAGGCTGCTCTGAGCCATTGAGAAGGTGAAGTTGTCATCCAGTTTGGGACTAGAAGGAAAGGGGTTCCCTAGACAGCACCCACATCATTCATGGCCTCAAGCGGTAGTTTCTGGATGATCTGGTACAGCTTCCCGAGCACATCCTCAAACCGGAAGCTTATTTGTGAAGATTCTGATGCCATAAATCTGGGTGGGCCTGCGATCCTGCGATCCTGCCTCTCTAACGGCTCCCATGGGAGGCAGTGCTGCAGGTCAGGGAAGCCACACTCCAGCAGCAGGCTGTCTCCCCTGGCCGAGCAGTGACCCCTGATACAACAGGCATCAGGATGTCTCCCCTCCTTGAAGCCTCCCTAGTGTTCGGTTCTGAGAAGGGAACAGAGTTGCAGAGGAGATGAGAGTTCCCCCATGGGCAGAATATAGGTGGGGTGATCAGAACTCAGCCTTGTGCCAGGCAGAGAAATTCGTCATAATGACACTATTGCAGACTTTTCATCTGCAAAACCAAACACAGAATGGGTACCTTCCATTTACTCACCTAGTAACTTTTCTTTTAATCCTCACCCAGGATATATTTTTTGTTGATTTGAGAGAGAGAGAGGAGGGAAGAGAGAGAGAAAAATATTGATGTGGGAGAGAAACATGGATCAATTGCCTACCATTTGCTCTCTGACGAGATTGAACCTGCACCTAGATATGTGCTCTGACTGGGAATCAAACCCATAATCTTGTGGTCTACAGGGACAATGCTCCAAGTAACTGAGCCACTTGGCCAGAGTCCTAGTGACATTTTAAACAAAAAAAGTTTATGAGGAAATGTTACAACATGGAAAGTTATAAGGAATCCTATCTAATAAAGGGGGAATATGCTAATTGACCATCACTCCATCACAAAGATGGCTGCACCCACAGCTGAGGCCAAGTTCCCATAGGAGACTTAATGAACAATCAGCAGGGACCTGAGGCTTCGCCCTCCCCTGCCCCTATGGGGCTTGACAGGGGACCTCCGGCCATGTCCTTCACCCAGCAGGGCTTGACAGGGGACCTCAATGTGCACTTCCTATCCTGGTGCTGGGCTAGGGGAACTCAAGCTGCTCCTCCGCCCCAGCACCAGGCCAGGGGACCTCAGGCCAACCCCCAACCCATCAGGACTTGACAGGGGACCTCAGGCCGTGCACCCTATCTGGCAGGGCTTGACAGAGGACCTCAAGGTATGCTTCCTGTCCTGGTGCTGGGCTAGGGGACCTCAGGCTTCTCCCCTGCCCCAGTGCCAGGCTGGAGGACCTCAGGCCATGCCCTCCACCCATCAGGGCTTGACAGGGGACTTCAGGCCACGGCCCCTGCCCGGCGGGGCTTGATGGGGGATCTCAAGGTATGCTTTCCATCCTGGTGCTGGGCTAGGGGACCTCAGTCTGCTCCCCCAACCCCAGCGCCAGGCCAAGGGACCTCAGGCCATGCCCCCCACCCAGCGGGGCTTGACGGGATCTTAGGCCATGTTCCCTACCTTTTTAATGTATTTTATAGATTTTTTTCACAGAGAGGAATGGAGAGGGAGAGGGATAGAGAGTTAGAAACATCAATGAGAGAGAAACATAGATTCAGCTGCCTCCTGCACACTCCCCACTGGGTATGTGCCTGCAACCAAGGTACATGCCCTTGACTGGAATGGAACCTGGAACCCTTCAGTTCGCAGGCCGACGCTCTATCCACTGAACCAAACCGGTTAGGGCAGAAGTACTCTTTTCTATGTCTCCTTGTGCACGTGCGGGACGTTCCCTGGGCTACGCAAACAGCTCTGGAACGGCAGCAGTCAGAGGGTTGTGCCTCTCCAGCTTTACCAGATGTCGCCAGCGCGCTGTGCACATTGGCGGTGGCCGTTTACACCACCAGCAGCAGTGACTGAGCGGCCCAGGTGTTCTGTTCCTGCTTTAGAGTCGCCTGTGCTGACGTTTCATGGCTGGCCCTTCGTTGGCATCAGTGTCTCCATTCTGTTCCAGGTCGGGCCACAGAGCACAGTTGTGAGGACCCAGTGCCTCTGTAACCACCTGACCTACTTTGGCAGCGACTTCTTCATAGTGCCCCGGACCGTGAATGTTGAAGACACGATCAAGCTCTTCCTGCGTGTGACCAACAACCCTGTTGGGGTGTCCTTGCTGGCCAGCCTTTTGGGGTTCTACCTGCTCCTGTTTGTGTGGGCGTGGAGAAAGGATCAGGCAGATATGCAGAAGGTGAGGAGACTGATTCCAAACGTTTTGCCACAGCGGCTTGAGTATGTTGAACAAAGTGGGAGGAAATACCTTCATCCAAAGGGGCAGCTCCCGTGGTTCCAGGGAGAAACTCGGGTGCGAGTCTTCTTCAAGTTCTCTTTATATCTACTCTCTCAAGGCCTAGGAACTCAACCCTCTATATCCTTTTTTCTCTTCTAGCCAAGGTTGAATTCTCATGTGACTCATTTAGGAATAGGCCAAAAGAAAACATGTAGAGAATTTAACTGTAACCAAACGCATGTTTATCTCACTTTATACATTGCACATGAAAGTTATATGTAAGTCAAATTATAATTTAATGTAATTGCAATATATTAAAAAAAAAAACCTGTAAGAAGTTTTTTTAAAAACAAACAAAAAATGCTTTGATGGCTGCCTGTTCTATTTCTTTCTTGCTCTTATGTTTTCTTACACTTGGAAATTGTGGAATACACAACATGTACATGTCTTGGTTGCCGTGGGTATAGGATTGCCAGTTTTAGTAAATAAAAAGACAGAACGCCCAGTTAAATTTGAACTTCAAATAAATAGTGAATGCATTTTTGGTGTAAGTATGCCCACACATTATTCAGTGTTTGTTTGAAATTCAAGTTTAATTGGGTGTTTTATATGTTGTCTACCTGAGTTAGGAGGGAAGTGGAAATATTAAGAGGCCCAAGATGTGGTTGATTCTGTGACTACTATTTCATTTTAGAAAACCCTGGCCTTTTAGCCTTCCCTCCCTTATCTCTTAACCCGGGTCTCTTACACGTCCCTTTGCTGTCAGACCATGGCCGGATCTGCAGCCGTGCATCCTCCTGCTCCACGAGCCTGAGGAAGCGTCAGCCCATTTTCTTGGTTCTACTTTTCCCGCAGGTGAAGGTCACTGTCCTGGCCGATAATGACCCCAGCTCTCAGTGTCGCTACCTTATTCAGGTCTCCACCGGATATCGAAGAAGGGCCTCTACAACAGCTCAGGTTAGTGAAACAAATGTCCCTCCCTCACTGCTCTGTCCCCTACCATGTGAGGTGCAATACACTCTGATATCCCGGCGGCGTCCTGAAGCACTTACCGGGGATCACAGAGGGCTACATCCGAGCCCCCCTTTCCCTCCCCCACTCCCACCCCCATCCTGTAAATCTGAAGAGCCCTCTGTCCTTGTCTAAGATCCCAGAGACTTCATCTCAGTCCAGTGTCTCTGCCTTCGTCTTTCTGCTTGGGGATAAACCCAAAGAACCACATGGCCCCCTGTGAGGACTTCCTGTGTCATGTCTCAGGTGGTGGTCACCCTGTATGGGTCAGAGGGACGGAGTGAGCCCCATCACCTCTGGGACGCCCAGAAGGCAGTCTTTGAACGAGGGGGGCTGGATGTCTTCCTGCTCGGCACCCGGTCCTCCCTGGGAGAGCTGCACAGCCTCCGGCTCTGGCATGACAACTCGGGTGCCAGCCCTGCCTGGTAAGCAAGCACCTGCCTCGCGCTGGCTTGTGGTGGGCTCAGCTTGTCGTCGCAGTAATAACAACAGATCCTGGAGCCAATAAGTCATAGTTAGATTTACATGTCAAAGCTGCCTCTAAAGAAGAAATCCTAGAAATCAGTGTGGAAATTAACAATATGATTTTTTTGTGGATTTAAGAATGATAGATGTTTTATTTTTTTTCATTAAGTGTGGTAATGGTGTATACAACAAATAATCACAAGGAAATACTGCCCCAAAGTACCACGAATTAAAGGTTTCTCTAATATGAAAGATACTCTATTCAAAGAGTAAATTTAATAAACAGCTATATCCCGAATACTGTACATTGGGTCAGAGTGAAGAGCTTCAGGAGAGAGGAGAGGTGGAATGAAGAAGTGGTGTGTGCCTGGGGATGTGCAGTGAGGAGTCTGTGCTGGGTCCAGATGATTCTGCATCTCCCTTCAGCAGCTCCATGAGAAGGAGGGGAGGGGAGTGGAGAAAGGAGATGAAGTGAATTATGGGTGAGGATTATTGGTTGTTGGGGTGAGGAAAAAAGAAGGGGATAAAGTCAAAGATCTAAGGCTCGTGTCCTCAGAGGCATCTATGTCCTCAGAGGCATCTATGTCCTCAGAGGCATCGTTCCTGAACACCGGCCACTCTGAGGAGAGGATGCAGCTGCTCAGAGTCAGTCTTGTCTTGTGAGGCTAGATACACAGCCACGAGGCCGGAAGAGCCTGATAATTGGCTTACTGTTTCCGTTCTGGTCAGGCATCTGTAAATCAGTCTGTACACTGTCATCTCAGTTTCACTTACAAAGGCAAATAATAAGCACTTGACAAGATGCTCAACACCGTTACTCATCAGGAAATGCAAATTAAAACCACAGGGAGACAGCAGTAAACACCCAGCAGCAGGACTAAAATGAAAGTCTGACAAAACTAAGTTTGGGAGAGGGTGAGGCACGCTCACACAGCACTGGTGGGAGTGTAAGAGGTGCAGCCACATTGGCGAACAGGGAGGTGGGGGGAATATGTCCTTCAAGACGTGTATTCATAGCTGTTTTATTGTTAGTAGCCCAAAACTGGAAACGGCACAAATGTCCCTCAGGTGAATAAACAAATACATGTTAGTATACTCATCAGATGGAATACTACTCACCGACGAAAAGAACAGTCTGCTAATGCATATAATATGGATGAATTCCTAAAAGCATGCTGACTAAAAGAAGCCAGACGGTGTGAATACATACTGTGTGGATCACGTATGTGAAATTCTTTTCAAAAGGAAAATGACAGAGACAGAAAGCAGATCAGAGGTCACTTGGGGTCAGGAGTGAGCCTCTGTTCTGTAAGACAGAGGCAAACGGGATGCTTGTCGAGGTGGCCGGGCACCCTCACAGATGGAACCGGGAAGCTTAGGGGACACACACACACACACACACACACACACACACACACACACACTGGACTGTTTGTAGGTTACGGGATCCGCAGTCTGGTGTTTGGGACAGGAACTCCCTGAAGAAATGGGATCAGCTCTTGTTTCTTCCTTTAGTTCTTGCCTTGCAATGGATCAGAATCCACTGACGGAGCAAGATTACTTCCTTTTTTAAATTATCTGATTTACTTTTTATTTAAGTATAATTGACATACAAGATAATTGGTTTGGGGTATACAATATAATGATTTAATATTGGTATATTTTGCAAAATGATCACCATAATAAGTCTATAACATCTATCACTATACATAGTTACAGAATTCTTCATGTGCTGAGAAATTTTAAGATCTACTCTCTTAGAACTTTTTGACATGCAGTACAGTATTATTAACTATAGTCACCATATTTTACACTGTGTCCCCATGCCTTAATTATTTTATAACTAGAAGTTTGTACCTTTTGACCCCGTTACCCATTCCCCCCAAAGCTCCTACCTCTGGCACCCACCATTCTGTTCCCCGTATCTATGAGCTTTTCTTTTGTTTTTGTTTTTGCTTTCAGATTCCACATATACGTGAAATCTCATGGTATTTGCCTTTCTCGGTCTGACTCAATTCACTTAGCATAATGCCCTCAAGGTCCATCCATATTGTCGCAAATGGCAGTTTTGTTCTTTTTTATGTGTGTACACCATATTTTTTAATTCATTTATCTATCAGTAGACATCTAGATTGTTTCCATAAGATTGCTTCTTATTACAACAACTGAGTTGTGCCCCGCTCCCTAACATGGTTATCTTCATTTTACTATAGGTATGTAAACCAGGTCATTGTCAGCGACCTGGCAGGTAACAGGAAATGGTATTTCCTATGCAATTGTTGGCTGGCCGAGGACCTTGGAGACTGTGAGCGTGACCGGGTCTTCATACCAGTCTCAAAGAAACAGCTCTTTTCCTTTAGGTATGATTGTGTTTTACAGATCTCTGAAGCTCTGTTCATTTTTTTTTTCATCCTTTACTCTTTCTGTTCTTCAGACTGTATAATTTAAATTGACCTATCTTATGTTTGCTGATTCTTTCATCTGCCCACTCAATTATGTTGTGAGAGTCTCTACTGAATTTTTCATTTCACACAGTGTATTTTTCAACTGCAGACTTGCTACTCAGTTCTTTTTAAAAATATATATTTTATTGTTTTTTTTTTTACAGAGAGGAAGGGAGAAGGACAGAGAGCCAGAAACATGATGAGAGAGAAACATGGATCAGCTGCCTCCTGCACACTCCCTACTGGGGATGTGCCTGCAACCAAGGTACATGCCCTTGACCGGAATCGAACCCTTGAGTCCGCAGGCCAACACTCTATCCACTAACCTGTCAGGGCTAGTCAGTTCTTTTTAAAAAGTAATTTATCTTTATTGATATTTTTATTTTGGCATGACATTGTTCTCACTTTCCTTTAGTTCTTTAGACATAGTTTCTTTAGTTTTTGAAAACACTTAAAATGACTTGAAGTCGTTATCTAGTAAATCCAATGTTGTGGCTTCCTCAAGGGCAATCTGAGGAGGAGGATGTCTCTAGCTTTACAATCTGGAAATGTAAGTAAATTTGCCCCCAAGAGAGTCACTGTCTCTGTTTTTCCAGGGCTGTGTGCTTATACCAAGATTCCTTAAAAGATAGTCCAGGAGCAAATATTTTATGAATGCCTACATGTGAAGTATTATTCATGGAGAATTGCCTCCAACACTGCCTTTGTTGTGTCAGTCTTTTGTCAGTCTGGCTGTTATTCTTTTAATATATATATATAATTTCAGGGAAAAAAAGTGGGAGAAAGAGAGAGAGAGAAGAACATCAATGATGAGAGAATATCATTGATCGGCTGCCTCCTGCAAGCCCCCTACTGGGGATCGAGCCCACAACTCAGTCATGTGCCTTGACTGGTAATTGAACCATGATCTCCTGATTCATAGGGTCAACACTTAAACACTAAACCATGTGACAGCGCCTTCACAGAGGTGTGAGTAATGGTGGAGTTGTTGCTATGCACCTTGTGCCGGGCAAGCCACCCCTTCGTGCAGGGCACTTTCAGAAGGAAACCTCCTGCCCCTCCTATTGTGATTTGCGTTCTCAGACACCTGTTCTCCTCCCTGATCGTGGAAAAGTTCACCCAGGACTCTCTGTGGCTCTCGATTGCCACTCGCCATCCCTGGGACCAGTTTACGAGAGCCCAGCGGCTCACGAGCTGCACGACCCTTCTGCTCTGCAACTTGGTCACCAGCCTCATGTTCTGGAGGATGAACAGCCCCTCTGCCCACAGAGACGAGCAAGGTCTGGCGAGTCCCGTGGGTGTTGCTCCTGGCATGCAGCCCTCTTCCTCTGCTTCTCTCTCCTTCCCTCCTTACTCTACAGCCTGTGACGTGCCTTGGTTTCTTCCCCCCGCTGCCTAGCGTTAGAGTACGCTAGCGGGTCCCACTGTTCCCAGCCCTTAGCCAGGGAAGCGGCCTTCGGAAGCCAGCATATCTCCTCTTAGATTATCCCAGTGAAACTGCTAAGTGAAGACTGACACCTGGGAGAGGGGTGACTGTCAGGTGCTCCAGCTGCTGAGAAACCAGGTTGATGCAAAGCTTTTCTTCCAGTGGGTCCGTGTGCTGTGACCTGGTCCGAACTGCTTATCAGCATCCAAACTGCCATCATCCTTTTCCCGGCCAACCTCGTCATAGGGCGGCTCTTTCCACTGACTCAGCCCCGGGAGCCTCTGCCCCCCTCTGCTCCCCGGCAGGCCCCCGGCCTCTCAGATGCGCCTGCTGAGCCGCTCTCAGCCTCAGGGGCAGTGGAGGTAAGCCTGTGTGAGGTTCTACAGGTAAACCCCTGCTTCCTTTCCCGCTGGGCTAGAAAAGACCAGTGAGAAGGCTTTCGGGTCTTATTAACCCCTGACCCCTTATTGCTGCCCCCGGCCTTGTGATCCACCGAGCCGCTGATTTTCCTCCTGGTTCCGAGGCTCCGTGGCAGTGCAGAATGTCCCGCTCTGGGCTTGCGTTAGCTTCTGATGCTTCGTCAGACTGTCCCTGCTTTCATTCTATATTCTCTCATGAAACTAGTTGTTTTTTTTTAAGGACTTTTTTAGAATATATATTTTCATTTATTTCAGAGAGGATGGGAGAGAGAGAGATAGAAACATCAATGATGAGAGAGAATCATTGGTCGGCTGCCTCCTGCACGCCCCAAACTGGGCATGTGCCCTGACTGGGAATTAAACCGTGACCTCCTGGTTCACAGGTCACCACTCAACCACTGAGCTAAACGAGCCAGGCATGAAACTAGTTTGGAAGCTCCTGGGAGGTGACTTATTTTTCAAAAAGCAGAGGCAAAATGAGACATGGAGGGTCTTCACACTAAAGAGTGGAAGACCCCTGAGTGGAGACCGGCCTGACCCTTTTCATCTTGGTCCTGCCTTCAGGAGCTGAAGGAAACGGTGGGGTTTCTGCTCAGGAGAGACCCGGGCCTCCTCTCAGAGCGTGAACCGTCCTCGTGGGGCTCCTACCGCGTGGGCCAGCTGGTGGCGCTGTTATCCGGCCTCATTCGTTCTCACCTGGAGGCTGCAGGCGGCCCTCAGCAGGCAGCACCCTGCGGGGCAGGTGGTAAGGCCGCAGGTTTAGTACCAGTCTCTCCTCTCCTCCCGCCCCGTCACCTCTTTCTTACCTGTCGGCATCACAGCAGGCACCACACAGCCCTCTGCTTGTTTTAATTTCCTTAGGCTTTTTAATAGAAAGCTGACACTTTGACCCCTCTGGTGGCTTTTGAGACAATATATCCAGTGATTAAAGCAAAGAATTAAGGACAGACCCACAAAAGTGTTTCCTGTGTGAGACCTCATATGCCATCTGTGTTGTTGGAGACGGTTGAAACTCGCCGTTCTGCTGTGGGTGGTGAGATTAGGCAATCCATGGGTTCTCAAATATAGTTTGGGCCTCCTGGGCACTTACCCAGCCCAGTCACAGGTGCTGCCGTTCTGGTGGAAAACCTCAATCAGGTTATTTTTATTTTTATTGATTTCAGAGAGGAAGGGAGAGAGAAAGATAGAAAATCAATGATGAGAGAGAATCATTGATGGGCTGCCTCCTGCACTCCCCCCACTGGAGATCAAACTCACAACCCAGGCATGTGCCTTGACCGGGAATCAAACCATGACCTCCTGGTTCCTAGGTCAACACCCAACCACTGACCCATGCCGACCCGGCTCAGTCAGGTTTTGAAGTCTCTAGATCAGAGTGTAGAATTCTGCAAGTTGTTAGAAAGTTACCGTGATGCTCAGAGAAGACACTAGATTGTGAGTGTTGGGTGCAATCTCCACTCACTGGGAAATTTAACTTGGTCACCAGTTCGTGAATTGCTCATCTCGGCCAGTTAGTGCGAGGTGCTGAAACCCTCCACTTACTAACGAGTGTCACCCTGGAATCTCTTTTCAGTGGCCGCTGAAAACCACCATCATCTCCGCCGCTACCTGCTCAGGGTTCTGCAGAGGCTGCGGTCGCCTTTGAGCACCTTGGGTCCCACCCAGGTGGACCAGCCCAGGGACCTCCTCGGTGCAGCCAGCCACCTGCAGAAGCTCCAGGAGCTCTTGGAAACGCACGCTCTTCCCACAGAGCGAGGCCCCGCAGCCGGGTAATCGCCCACCTGCTCTCCTTCCCCGTGAGCCCCGCCCGCCCTCAGCTGTTGCCCATGAGATGATGACCTCGCCTTCTCTTCTTAAGGGAGGCCACCAGTTTCCCCATCCTGAGCCCGGAAAGAGGGCAGAAATCCACGGCGGGCGGTCCCTCCAGGTGGCTGGCTCCCATCTGCTGGCTCCTGCTGGGTGCCACCAGCCTGGCCGCAGCCTTTTTCACCGCCCTGTACAGCCTGGAGCTGAGCAGGGACCAGGCCACCAGCTGGCTCATCTCTACGATCTTATCGGTGCTTCAGAACGTCTTCATCATCCAGCCCGTGAAGGTACGTGGTGGCGGGCCGCCCGCAGGGAGGAGCCACTGCCCTTGCCGGGCGCTGGGGAAACCGAGGTCCGTGGGTGCCACCCAGGCTGCCCGATAGTCAGGAACTGGGCACAAAAAGGCAGCCCCCCAAAAGAGGTGGGAAGAGTGAAATTGTAAGGAATGAGTGTGGCATAGCCCCAGAAAAGCTAACAAGGACTGAGAGACCCGTAGAAATCTAACAGAAAGACTGGGAGCTACAGGGGGCACGTAAACAAGTCAACTGAGAACAAACTATTAAGGGAGAAAAAGTACTTTTTAAAAATGTTTAATTAAAGAAAATGTCAAAACCACACGAAAGTGTGTAGAGAAGAGTATAGTGATTCTTCAAGTTGTTTCAACTAGCTTCAATGGTTACCAATTGGTGGCCAATCTTGTTTCCTCTAGTTTGAGGAGGAAATAGTGTCAGACTTCACACTTTACCCATAAATATTTGCCCGTATATTTCTAAAAGAGGACTTTAAAAAAAATGAATATAAACCTTTATCACACCTAAATAAATTAGCAATCATTTAATATCCACACAACAATATGAATGTACTAACACTACTAAACCATACACGTTAAGAAGGTGAAGAGGGCAGGTTGCTTATGTGTATTTTACCACAGTATTTTAAAATGCAGTGTTCAGATTTTAGCAGTTATCTCATTTTTCTGTTTAGTTTAAATCAAGATCCACGTGTACTTAGTTGTTGTGTGTAAGTACTTAATCTACAGGCCCCGCCCCCATGTTCTTGCTGTTGTCTCACACTGTTTGTTGAAGAAAGCAGGCCGTGTGTCCTGCCCACTTTCCAGGATCTGGGGTCTCAGTGGCAGCATTGCCTCTGCTCTCAGGTGGCCCGAGCTCCGGAGCAGACCTGGGAGCTTTACTAGTAAAACTCTACCTGCCCTCGCTCCACACCAATTACATCGTGATTTCTAGAGCTGGGCTTCCCGGCCCAGCGTTTACAGTTCCCAGCTGCCTGCAAGGCACAGCCGCTCTTAAGACCCACTGATCATGGGAGAGGGGCTGAGGACACGGAGTGGGTGGATGTCCTGGCTTTCAGGTGACACGTGCTTGGGTACAGGCAGTCCTGACTTGGCACTATTTCAGTGTGCATTAATCTCCGTGACCAGGATTTAGTTAAATAAGTTTCCAGCACTGCAGATCAGCCTCATGGTACGTCAACCGAGTGACCGCATCAAGTACAAACTGCTGCTGGCTCTTCAATGGAGAATTCGGTGGGACCCGTGGCTGGTCCTTCCTCCCAGTCTAGTCCACTAGGGGGCGACTTGAAGACACACCCAGACTTGCTGCCTCAAATCCATCCATCTCCACACATAGAAGCGGGAAGTCTCGGGCCAGGCCCTGGCCCACGTTGTCCACCCTGGGGGGGCCAGGCAGAGCAGATGGACTCGCCTACAGGCAGGCCAGCCGGGGACAGGGAGGGCATCCCCTGCACAGATTCTTCCCCGGAATTAAGGTGGGGTCAGGGGCGCAGGAGTTTGAGCCCGTCCTTTATTCTCCTGAGGGCTGAGCACCTTCCTCCCCTCCCGTGGAAATTGAAGGAGTGGGGAATACTTAAGGTCGTACTCAATTCTAAGATCCCATGACTTCATGAGCAAAACTGGGATTTAATCCTTGGAATTTCTTAAAAGCGTGGCTTCTCCAGTCTAGCTCCTCACAGTTCTTCCAAAGACAGTGACCGAACGACCGGCACACATCATCACAAACCACTGAGAAGCTTAACTTCCCTAGCCAAGCAGATGACGGACTACAGGCAGAAATACAGATAGTTAGCTTTATCTGGACACTGCCAGGCCCCTGTGAATATGCAGAAGTAATATGAAATTATTCGATTCTCAGTTCTCCATAAATATGTCCAAATTCCATTGAAAATTTATTAAAATACCTTCACGTTTACATCATGATGTCACCATGTTGGATCCTGTACCTGCTCATTGGTTTCTCCTGCGACTGGTCTGTCTAGGTGGTCTTCCTGTCGCTGTTCTTGTCGCTGGTCCTGACCAGGGTGCCCTGCCTGAGCAAAGAGAAGGATCAGCAGACGAAGAGGATCCTGGCGCTCTCAGGTAACTCCGGCACTTTTCTCTACCAATTTAATTTGGCGAAGAGCAGATGGTATCAGAACAGCAGAGTCCTCGCCGCCTCATGGACTCGGCCACATGCCCCTTGGAGGGTCTTGTCTAACAGTACACATCATGAGTCCCTCCCTCAATTGTCAGCCTCTCCTCAGCTCCCCTCTCACCAAATCCTAGGCCACCGCCTCAATCTCCCCTCACTCCCAGCCCCATAGCTATTTCCAGCCGCTCCCCACAGCCTCTGAACGCTGGCACGTGTTTCAAATTAACATCCCCAAACAGAAGTATTTGCCTGCCCCACAAATCCGCTTCTCTACTATATTGTCTCATCACAGTTGAGAGCATCACCATTCTCTAACAATGTCAGCGCAATCCTGAATTCCCCTCTCCCTCCTCAACACAGCCACCACCCCTAAAGGAGTCTGCCCTGAAACTGACCGGAGCCTCCTACCAGGTGGATGGAACTCAAACACAGTGGTGGCAGGAAAGCAGCCCGCAGGCAAATGAACACAGGGTTCTAACTGTGCCAAACAAGGCATGTCTTGTCTAGAGGACTGTCTGTAATGAAGAAATGCATGGCAGGGATAAAGTCCCAAACTCGGGAGAGGGGTCACCGTCTGCAGGAGGAAGTGATGCAGCCACAGAGGTGCCGGCAGTCACTGACCTGCGGTGAGCAGCGGACACGCTGCTAAGGAGCAGCTCCCCATTCCTCATGAAATCAAGGGAATTACTAAGCTAACTACACTGCCTTTACAGTCCTTTCATTTATCCGTGCTCCTGAATTGCTGTTCCCTCTGCTCTGCCTAAAATGAGAGTTCTAGCTAATAGTTCAAAACAAACACCTCAAGTGTCACCTCCTGTGACTCCCACAGGGATATCTAATGTCTCACTCTTCACTGATTCCCCCAGCACCGGGCACAGACATGCTGCCACATTTTATGTCATTTCTAATTCATTCACCCTCCCCCACTCACCTTTCTCTTCCATCCTCCCTCCCCCCACCCTCCCCTTCCCCTTATTCCTTCACTCTTCTCCATTGCTTCTACCCTCATGCTTCATCTCCTTCGCCTCCTTCACCTCCCCACTTCCTCCCTTCCCCCCACCTCCCTGGATCCTAAAATACCCAAAATTTAAAAAACACCGAAGGCATGACACCATATTATATGGACTTATTGGTCACTAACCCATTGAGATGTCTTATTTAAGGGGAAAAAGTGGGTGATTGGAGGAGAGATGGTCTTGAAGTAAGAACCAGATGCTGCTGGCAGCTCGTATATAGAAACCCCATAATTGAGGGCCTGGGCAGGAGGAGAGGTCGGTTTGTGGAAGGGCTGCTGGGTCCTCGGGGCTTTGTAGTTAAGAACTGGTGTGTGTTGACTGGAAATGATTTGATGATGTGGTATGTATGACCAATAATAATACATACTGTGTAACACCAAGCATCTTACTATGATATGGATATTAATGTGATAAAGTGTAAATCCGTGAACCAGTTATGTCTTAATGCAACATATATATATATATTAATGTACATGCTTATATGTGCAGAGTAAATAATGTACAATTATGTATATTATATACGATGTATCACTCATGTGTTATATACGAGGCATATAAGTTAATGGGTGAATTTGTAAAATATTTCAATATTGGCATAATACATAAAATTTCACTTCTCTCATATAGGGAGTAGTTTCAGGAAGTAGTTTCAGTAGAATTTCAGCTTTGGGCACTGACATAGGAGCTTGAGTTTCTTCCTCAAGTTACTTCTCTGGTCTACAAGACCAGGGTGGTAAGTAAAGACTCTTCATTTTAAGAGTTGTTCCCTATAATGTTGGTGAGGGGCATTAGGACAAGAATAAGGAAAAAGCATAGAACGGGTGCTGGTTGGCCAATGATGAAAGTGGGTGTTCAACTGGTTGTCCCGATCCCTGTTGGTATTAATAGGTCGGCTGCTGGTAGTCATGCAGGCATTGGCTGAGGCCTAGGAGCGCTGTGCTTAGTTGTTTTGACGTGTGTGTGGAGTATTGCAATAGAAGTAGCATTAAACCGAGAGGACTGGGGCTAGAACTGTGTCCTGGTTTGTCAAATGGATTGAAGGATCACATAGGCATAGGAAATACCACACTGATTTGCCGTGTGCAGGAGTGTGTAGAGCAGTGGTTCTCAACTTTCCTAATGCCACGACCCTTTAATACAGTTCATCATGTTGCGGTGACCCCCAACCATAAAATTATTTTCGTTGCTACTTCGTAACTGTAATTTTGCTACTGTTATGAGTCGTAATGTAAATATCTGATATGCGGGATGTATTTTCATAGTACAAATTGAACATAATTAAAGAATAGTAATCAGATATTGTGAAATATTTATTTCTAATTACAAATAAATGAAATTTTGTCTTGAAGCATGGTGTAGCATGGGTAGCAGTCTTAATATAACAACAGTAAACTACATGACTACATTTTCCGATGGTTTTAGGCGACCCCTGTGAAAGGCTCATTTGACCCCCAAAGGGGTTGCGACCCACAGGTTGAGAACCGCTGGTTTAGAGGGTTGGCTGGCATACTGGGTCTCCTGGGAGGTCAGGTGAAGAGAGACCTAATGTTAATGTAAAAATTGGAGCAGCAGGCTTCAGATCTTTGATTGTGCCGCATGGGTGGAATGGGATTTTGTCAGGTGGGATCCCTGTTGGGTTATGGGATCCTGTTTCGTGAAGGAATAGATGCTCAATCACGAGAGCTGAGATGAGAGTAAATGGAAGGATGGAGTGGAAGGCAAAGAATCAGCTGAGGGTGGCTTACTCAGCTGAGAATCCTCCTCAGATTCCTTCAGCCAGGCTGGTTCAAATATAAGGCTTTGCTGAGATTGTAATAATGGTCTCCCCTCAGAAAGATACTTGATCTCATAGTAGTACATAACCTATAACTGTTGTTGCTGTTACAGTAAATGGTAGAAGGATTTTGATATTCTAGGTCCCTGTGAGTACTATAGACCACGTCCCACGTGTAGAAATAGGCAAAAAAATATATATATATGAATGAGCCCTGGCCAGTGTGGTTGAGCATTGTCCCATGCACCACAGGGTCATAAGTTCGATTCCCCATCAGCACCCATTCCCAGGTTACAGGTTTGATCCCCAGTTAGAGTAGCAAGCAACCAATTGATATTTCTCTCCCTTCCTCTCTAAAATCAAATTTTTTAAAATGAATGCTCTGTGGGCATGTAGATATTGGGTAATTCAGCCTGGCCGATGCTGTTACGAAAGAGAAAGCAGGGACTGTCTGACGCGAGGTACAGAGCCAGAAGTCCTGTGAGGATTCGCAGGGCAGGCAGATGCCTGGAAGGGATGTGGAGTGTCGTCATTGAATGAGTTGCTGATCATTTTAATTAGAGGGTGGGATTTGGGGATGTTGGTCATTATTGTTTTTATAGTTGAAATACAGTGATGATTTTTTTATGTCATTGGTCCCGGATACATTCCATGTAAGAAGAATGATTGACATAATGTACTTTAAGTAGTTTTTGTGATTACTTTTGTGGGATTTTTCTTCAAAACACTCACCAATTTATGGAGGACTTGAGTTGATGGGGAGTGGAGGGGGTGGTTGTGGGACTGTGATGAATTTTGATGGGTCTTTAGGCTTGGTGTTTTTAATTGATTTGTGGGAAATGTTGGGAGTCTTTGGTGATACAACAGCTGTGGCTACTTCCTGAACAATATCCCAAAGTGTGAGTTTCTAATAAAACTGTCCTGGGAGCATTTGCCTCTGGTTTAATTAGAGAAGTTATATTAATCTTCTGGGTACTAAACAATGAGGAGGTGGAGGTTAAACTTAAACAATGGCCCCGGGGGCTGGGCTGTTTGTGTCACTGGGAATTCTGGATATTTTGGGGAAACTGTGGGTACTACGGCTTTCTATAGTTACATACTTGTCGTCAAAGGAAAGGTTCCTGGTCAATCCTTGCTGACTGGAGTCCTTATTATAGAAATTACTTGTGGAGCCAAGACTGGTTTGGCTCAGTGGGTAGAGAGTCGGCTTGCAGACTGAAAGGTCCCGGGTTTGATTCCGGTTGGGGGCATGTACCTTGCTTGCAGGCACATCTCCACTGTGGAGCATATAGGAGGCGGCTGATCGATGTCTCTCTCTCATGGATGTTTCTGACTTTCTCTCTCTCTCCCTTCCTCTTCTTAAAATATCAATGAAATATATTTAAAAAAAAATAAATAAAAATAAAGAAATTACTTGTGGAAACTAAGTAGAATGTGGCTTAGTGTCAATGTAATCAGAAAAGAAGTACAATTTGACTAGGCCTTTTTGATTGGCTGACAGTGGAGAAGCTTTTATTTGGAAGTAAGATTTATTTTGGTAAAACATTTTCCAGTCAGACTAGGTTGAGCAGTAGTGGTGCTGACTCTTGGTTCATTTTGCTGATACGTTATTAATGGTGAGAGGTGGTAGCTGACAGTTGAAAACCATCCCAGAAGGTTGGAGAATTTGAAGAGGTTTGAAGGATAATTAAATTTTAGATGCTGTGTCATAAGGTTGAGTTCCAGTGCGAGAACCAAACCTAGTACAGTTACCTAGGGCGGTCGGTTTCAAATGGGAAGCTGTAGCCATCTGTGGAACAGTTGTTGGGGTGAAACTGTTGGAAATAAAGCAGCAAAGATGCTTCTCGTGAAGACACATTTAATACAATTTGTTGGGGAGGCTTCTTTTTATTAAGGTTAGAGGAGGAGAGCGCAGTTGTGCTGGGACAGTGGTCGGCAAACTCAGTCAGCAGAGCCAAATATCAACAGTGCAATGATTGAAATTTCTTTTGAGAGCCACATTTTTTAAACTTCTTCTAACGCCACTTCTTCAAAATAGACTCGCCCAGGCCGTGGTATTTTGTGGAAGAGCCACACTCAAGGGGCCAAAGCTCTCAAGCGGCGGTTTGCCAACCACTATGCTAGGTGGACAGAGATGACTGAGCACTGCAGAGGCTGCTAGGGAAGCGGCACGAGGGGAGTGGGCAGGGCTCTGGCTTAGCCTCCTGCCCCCTGGGCTGTGAGGTGCAGGCTGACTCTCAGTGCGCCCACCTGACACCTGCACTCGTTGCCTCCCTGTGGCACACCTGTTAGCGGTTTGCATGACTGGTCTTTGGAGGAGAAGCCAGTGAGGCTTCCGGTAACGAGCGCCTTCCTGGGGAAAGGTGATGTGTAAATAGCCTGCCAGTTGTCTTTCAGGTTACAATGCTGCCAGAACGTAAGAATGCGAGTGTGCAGACATGGTTAATGCTGGTGGTCACTATTTATAGGCCGAATTGGCTTGTAGAAAAGGCGGCAATGATTTTTTTTTAATCTTTATTGTTCAGATTATTACAATTGTTCATCTTTTTTCTTCCCATAGCTCCCCTCCACCCGGCTCCCACCTCACCCTCTGCCCTTACCTCCCCCACCATTGTCCTCATCCATCGGTGTATTTTTGTCCACTCCCTCCCTGCACCCCCCTCATCCCTTTCCCCCTGAGAATTGTCAGTCCACTCCCTTTCTATGCCCCTGATTCTATTATATTCACCAGTTTATTCTGTTCATCAGATTTTTATTTTTTTAATATATTTTATTGATTTCTAACAGAGAGGAAGGGAGAGGGATAGAGAGTTAGAAATATCGATGAGAGAGAGACATCAATCAGCCGCCTCCTGCACGCCCCCCACTGGAGATGTGCCTGCAACTAAGATACATGCCCCTGATTGGAATCAAACCTGGGACCCTTTAGTCCACAGGCTGATGCTCTATCCACTGAGCCAAACCGGTCTTGGCTGTTCATCAGATTTTTAGTTCCCTTGATTTTTAGATTCACTTGTTGATATGTATTTGTTGATAACTTTTATCTTTACCTTTTTCTTTTTTTTATTTTTATTATTCAGATTATTACATTTGTTTCTTTTTTTCCCTCCATAGCACCCCTCCACCCAGCTCCCACCCTTCCCTCTGCCCTTACCTCCCTCCCATTGACCTCATCCATAGGTATATGATTTTTGTCCAATCTCTCCCGGTATACCCCTCACCCTTTTCCCCCTGAGAATTATCAGTCCACTTCCTTTCTGTGCTCCTGATTTATTATATTCACCAGTTTATTCTGTTGATCAAATTTTTAATTCACTTAATTTTTAGGTTCACTTGTTGATAAGTATTTGTTGTTCATAATTTTTTGGCTTTTACCTTTTCTTCTTCCTCTTTTAAAAGAGTACCTTTCAGCATTTCATATAATACTGGTTTGGAGTTGATGAACTCCTTTAGCTTTTTCTTATCTGTGAAGCTCTTTATCTGCCCTTCAATTCTAAATGATAACTTTGCTGGATAGATTATTCTTGGTTGTAGGTTCTTGCTATTCATCACGTTGAATATTTCTTGCCACTCCCGTCTGGCCTGCATCATTTCTGTTGAGAAATCAGCTAACAGTCGTATGGGTGCTCCCTTTGTAGGTAATGAACTGTTTTTCTCTTGCTGCTTTTAATATTCTCTGTCTTTTGCTCTTGGTATTTTAATTATGATGTGTCTTGGTGTGGTCCTCTTTGGATTCCTTTTATATGGGGTTCTGTGTGCTTCCTGGACTTGTAAGTCTATTTCTTTTACCAGATGCGGGAAGTTTTCAGTCATTATTTCTTTAAATAGGTTTTCAGTATCTTGCTCTCTCTCTTCTTCAACACAATTCTGATGTTGGTACGCTTGAAGCTGTCCCAGAGGCTCCTTACATTATCTTCACATTTTTGGATTCTTTTCTCTTGCTTTTCCAGTTGAATGTTTCCTGCTTCTTTAGGTCCTCAGGGTTTCACCCGAAACTGGGGCTTAGTGGAGTCAGAAGTGGCACAGTTGGGAGGGTCTGTCTCCCGCCCACTCGCAAAAGCCAGCGGCACAATCGGCAATCTGTCCTCTGCGCAGTGCTGTGCGCGCCACAGACCTCTGATCTTTTGCGACTCCCCTAAATTTCCGTGCACCTCTCCCTTTTCACAGTCCAAACTCCCCTCATATGAGTTTCGGCTGGATCTGGGATTTAGGGTCGTAAGATAAGGGGTTCAATGCCTTTGAGAGTCTCCATTTCCCTCCTACCAGAGAAAACTAGCCAGGTACTCTGGTACCCGCTCTCTCAGCGCGCGCATCTCCGTACCTCAGCTTTTTGCAGCTCCTCTGAGTCTCTGTGAGCCCCTCTCTTTCCTTCTAGTTGTAGAATTTCCACTCAGCTAGCTTTCCTGTGGTTCTGGATGATGTCCGTTCTGTCTTTTAGTTGTGGTTTTGAAATTGTTGTGCGAGGCAGCAGTGTAGGTGTTTACCTATGCCGCCATCTTAGATTCTCCCCTTTACCTTGTTCTTTTTCCTCTTCTTAAAGAGCACCTTTCAGCATTTCATACAATACTGGTTTGGTGGTGATAAACTCCTTTAGTTTTTTTTTTTATTTTTATTTAGAACAAAACAGGTATATTTCTATTGGACTACCTGATACAGAGGATAGTGTGGTATGGATGGATAGTATGAATGACAAATAGTACAAATATATTTTATTTGAAATAAACAAATATGCTTACACAGCTCAATAGGTCACTTGGAAACAAACTCTTGCTTAACTGTATTACTAAGCAAAAACAAAGCTAAAGCACAAACAACCTTCTTTTTTGACATGTAGATGCAGATAGTTTGGAAGACACTACTTGGTTTTTAAAAAACTGACCTTCCCTTAAGGCCTGGTCATAGAAGTGTAAACAATGTAAATGAGCCCACCATTTCAGTTGTCATATCATATCTATCTCACCTGTGTATTCTGAGATCACACATATACCTGCCAATAAACCTGGAAGGGTTGCTATATCACAGTTACATTTAAGTTCTTGGCAGGCAGGACTGAGGAAAAGTAATTTAGAACAAGTTTTACATCCTATTTAGAACAGATCACTAGTATTCCCTTAAATAACAGGTTACAATAGAAAGATACTGCCTGGAAGTTATCCTTTGCACTTTGGTTCATTTTTAGGTTTTGCTTGTGATTTACAGAGCTGTTCGATTTGTTTGCTTGTAGTACAATCCTGCCACAAGTATTAAAGCACAGATACCTATTATCCTTTAGCTTTTTCTTATCTGTGAAGCTCTTTATCTGACCTTCACTTCTGAATGATAGCTTTGCTGGATAGAGTATTCTTGGTTGTAGGTTCTTGCTATTCATCACTTTAAATATTTCTTACCACTCTTATCTTGCCTGTATAGTTTCTATTGAGAAATCAGCTGATAATTATATGGGTGCTCCCTTGTAGGTAATTAACTTTTTCTCTTGCTGCTTTTAATATTCTGTCTTTTGCTCTTGGTATTTTAATTATAATGTGTGATGGTGTGGTCCTCTTTGGATTCCTTTGTTTTGGGGTTCTGGACTTGTAAGTCTATTTCTTTCACCAGGTGGGGGAAGTTTTCTGTCATTATTTCTTCAAATAGGTTTTCAATGTCTTGATCTCTCTCTTCTTCTGGCACCCCCATAATTCAGATGTTGGTACAACTTGAAGTTGTCCCAGAGGCTCCTTACACTATCTTACATTTTTGGACTCTTTTCTTTTCCAGTTGAGTGTTTTCTGCTTCTTTGTATTTCAAATCTTTGACTTGATTCTTGCGTTCCTCTAGTCTGCTGTTAGGTCTCTGTATAATATTTTTTATTTCAGTCAGTGTATGTTTAATTTCTAGTTGGTTCTTTTTCATCTCCTCTTGGGTCTCACTAAATTTATCCATTTTTTCTAGGAAATTCTTAAAAAACCTTAAAACCATGGTTTTGAACTTATATCCAATTGTTTGTTTTCCTCCATTGATTTTAAGTCTGTCTGGTGTTGCGAGAACTGGTTATGATTATGTCTCATAAGCACTGGGGAGGAGTAGGCTGTAAATTTGTTAGGAGTGTTAGCATTACTGGGACTTGGAGCATTATAGCACCCAAGTGTAGGTAATTCAGTGCAAGAACTACAGAGCCAGCAATGGGATTTCTCCATGTACTGTGTGTAATAGGGGCCATAGAGAGGCATTTTTACTGTAAGTGCTATGACTGTGCATGCTATTCCTAGAAAAACATCAGATCAAGAAGTAGGCAGATGCCGAAACCGGTTTGGCTCAGTGGATAGAGTGATGGTCTGTGGACTGAAGGGTCCCAGGTTCGATTCTGGTCAAGGGCATGTGCCTTGGTTTCAGACACATCCCCAATGGGGGGCGTGCAGGAGGCAGCTGAGCGATGTCTCTCTCTCATTGATGTTTCTAGCTCTCTGTCCCTCTCCCTTCCTCTCTATAAAAAAATTAAAGTATTAAAAAAAAAAAAAGTAGGCAGAGGCTGAGGTCAGTATTAAAGCTAGTAGGAATGTAAGGAGCCCAACCCCGTGTTGCTCGGTGGTTGAGCGCCAACCTGTGAACCAGGTCACAGTTCGATTCCTGGTCAGGGCACATGTCCAGGGCTGCAGGGGGGCATGCAGGAGGCAGCTGATCAATGATCTCTCTCCTCATTGATGTTTCTATCGCTCTCTCCCTCTCTGAAATCAGCACAAATATAAAAAATAAAGAGCCTACAGGTTTTGCATATGGATTAGTGCCACGAGGAGTGGAAGTGACCCACAGTGTGTGAAACGGGAAGGGAAGTTGTGCCTTTAGTCGTGTTAGACTTCCTCAGCCAGTGAGGATGCACTCGCACTGCTTCAAAGAGACTGTAAAATACGACTAGCTCTGTGTGGGGAACATTATCATTCCGTAACGTCGGCCTCGTGACCTGGAATTGCTGGCGATGCAGAATCCTGGGCTTCACCCCGGAACCTGCACTTAACCAAACTGTGAATGTTCAAGTTTGAGAAGCACCTCTGGGGCGTGCTCCCCACATGTGCTCCACCGGCTAGAACTGTTTGTCTCTAGACTAAGATAAGCACAGAAATGAAGAGTGAACCAGTTAGAAACTTCTATGGGAGTTGAACTGGCGTCACTTCAGGCTGGAAACGAAGTTGACAGGCTAAGAAGGCCTTCCTGATAGCAGGAGACGCTCCTTAGGGGTTGTCTTTGTTTCTTCAAACTTAACAGGAGGTACTCGTAATAGATGCTCAGCCAGGACCGATGAATGATTGCTTCACAAGGCATAATATTGCTTGGCCTGTGTTTGAATTTCTGACAGCAAAGTGCCCTCCCTCCTCGCCTGGCTCGAGAGATCGGAGGAACCCCATCTATGCGGCGCCGGCGATCAACAGCCCAGTTCCGCGCCCAGAGAGAACCGTGAAAGAGAAGCAGCTCTTCAAGCTGACCGGGGAGATTTTGGGTACAGAGACGGGGCACAGTGCCCGGGAGGATGGGGCGGGAATAAACTGGGAACTAGGGGAGGGGAAAGAGGAGCATTTTAAGGCATTCATCTCTGGGTTCCCGCAAACATGGTGGTGTGGTGAAGGGGACTCCTGGGGTCTTGAGATCTCCCTGTGCGCCCACTTTCTCCACTTACGGAACGTAAGAACAAAACCTGATCCAACTACCTCCCAGGGTGGCGGGGAACGGATGTGCTCTGGAACATGAGTGTCCTGTCCTGTCCGTGCCCAAGCCGTTACACAGCTGGTGTTGGGGGTACCGGTTCCCTGGCCCCAAGGAGAGAAATTGTTTTCCCTGTGCCTCCCTCTCCTCTTATGAACACAGAGAAAAGTGGGGGGAAAGGGGGAGGGTGAGAGAGAGGCATTTAAAGAACTACAATACAAAAATTGTGGGATTTTTATTATCTTAAAATAGCTAATTAGTGGCAGAATGGTTCTTGGAAGGGATATATAGATATATATTACCACGAACAGCCGAATGCGTTTGCTTATGTTTACAATTACTAGGTTAAATCTTGTGAAACCGTCCATGTTCTTGCTGTATGTGGGCTGTGGAAGTGCAGTGTAGACTTAGAGAACACGAAGGAAACGTTGTAGAGTGTGTCCAAGCTACAGGCTCGCTGATGACTTTGTTCTCTGCACCAGCACAGATCCTCTTCCTGGTCCTGGTGATGACTGCGGTCCACTCGGCCCAGAACCCCAGCCGATTCCACCTCCGCCAGGCTCTCCGGAAGAGCTTCTCTCACCACTTCTCCGAGATCAGGCTTCTGCAGCATTTCTACCCCTGGGCCAGGCACACCCTCCTGCCTAACCTGTACGGGGTCCACAGAGGTAAGAACGCAGTCCTGAGCCCAGCCACGCAACTGGGGGGTCCAGTGCCTTTTCCAGACACCCCACCGTGACGTGCTGGAACACTGGAGAAAGGTCAGCTGGCTTTTCCACTTGGCTGCACCCATGAGGGGGGGAGGCGCGGCACCCCAAGGATTCCACTCAGGACCTCATCTAAGCAGGTTCCAGTTAATAGGTGATCAGGCCCAGGGGGTGGATCTCCACTGGTGAATATCATAAGAGGTTGATAAGAATGAGGATTTATTCACTTACAGCAGGGATGGGGAAGCTTCTTTCTGCCCAGGGTCATTGGGATAGTGATAACATTCACAGGCCATAAAAAAATTATCAACTTAAAAATGGGCCTGCTATGTTTGGTTAAATATTTAATTAGCTCACCCCTAATGCCTTGGCAGCGCCAGACCAAATGATTTCGAGGGCCTGATGTGGCCCGCTGGCTGGACGTTCCCCACCCCTGCCTTATAGCATAAAACGTTAACGCGAGTGCCCTAGCTGGTTTGGATCTGTGGATGGCGCATCAGCCCGCGGGCTGAAGGGTCCAGGTTCCATTCTAGTCAAGGGCACATGCCCAGGTTGTGGGCTGGATCCCCAGTAGGGGGTGTGCAGGAGGCGGCCAATCAATGATTCTTTATCATCATTGATGTTTCTGTCGCTCTCTCCCTCTCCCTTCCTCTCTGAAATCAATATAAATGTATTTTTAAAGAAGTAACGGGAGTGGTCCTGGTACTGGTTGCCTCCTGTGGAGAGAACCACATGTGGCTGAGAAGGTTGTTCAGTTAAGCACAGAACGGGAAAATGGTAACCAGAAAGATCTATTGGATACATTGCTTTGTGCGCAGTCTTTACAAGTCTGTGACGTGTTTGTAACCTTTCTTGTTTAGTTATCCAGGTCAGCTGCACAAATAGATATTGAGCACCTAGTAATGCTGGGAACTTCCTAGGAGCTAATAATAAAAAGATGGGTATAATATGGTCTGTATCTTTTTTTAAATATATTTTATTGATTTTTTTACAGAGAGGAAGGGAGAGGGATAGAGAGTTAGAAACATCGATGAGAGAGAAACAACCATCAGCTGCCTCCTGCACATCTCCTACTGGGGATGTGTCCGCAACCAGAATACATGCCCTTGACCGGAATCAAACCTGGGACCCTTCAGTCCACAGGCCAACACTCTATCCACTGAGCCAAACGGGTTTCGGCTGGTGTGTATCTTTAAAGAAACTCACCATTAAGAGCAGTTGGTAGGCTCTGCCCTGGACAGTGTTGCAGAAATGGTAAACAAACAAAACAATGTTAAACAATGTCTTCCCTAAGGAATGCTGTTTGCTCAGTATTGTTCACCAGTTACCAACACTTTGCCATATTATTACTTCATATCTTGTTCAGTAAGCTGTATTCTAGAAAGTGTTGCATTCATTTAGCTCAGGATTGGTGACTTCGTGTTGGAATTTAGAACGCCTGAAAAAATCGAGAAGACCTGTTCATCTCATCCAACATTTAGTCTTTTCTTAAAGATGTACAAGTGCCTTTAGAAGAGATTTTTACTCCTATCTGTTGCATGTTGATTCTTCTAGCTCAGTTTTAGATAGCGACAGTTCTAGGTTCAGGGCACATTTAATTTGCAGTCGGTAACCCTGCACTGAATAAAACACTGACTAAAAAGGAAACTGAGCTGCAGGTGACTAAGCTACTGCCATTGTGATAGGTACAGTTCTCTTCTTGAACTGCTTGGTTCTGCAGTAGTGTCCTGGTTTGGCTCAGTGGATAGAGCACCGACCTTACTAGCAGTTTTCAACCTGTGGGTCTTGACCTACAAGTTGAGAACCGCTGCTGTAGAGCCTAAGACCATCAGAAAACACAGATATTTACATTATGACTCATAACAGTAGCAAAATTAGTTATGAAGTAGCAACGAAAATAATTTTATGATTGGGGGTCACCACAAGAGGAACGGTATTAAAAGGTCACAGCATTAAAAAAGGTTGAGAACCATTGATTTAATACATATCGACAGAATGAATGAATGCCATTCCAAAATCTTTCCCATCATTCATTGGGCTGCTTGATTTTGTTTGCCTGTTTTGATAAGTAGGAACATTTATGTACTAAGAGCTTGTTTAGTTGTAGATATAGATTTATATATTTATATGGATACAAACTAAGAATTTAGAAAGAGAACATTATAAAGATAATAATTTCCTATCTGGGAATATGATATGGTTTTCTATTTTCATCTCATCCTTAATAACATTCAGAATTGTTCTTCATAAAATTTTTGCACATCTCATCTTGTTAGGCTTATCTTTTGTGTTACTATTGTAAATAAGATTTTATTTCTCTATAACATCTAAGTCGATATTATTTGGATATATGAAGGATATTTAGTATCCAGCCACCTTGCTGAATTACCTTTCTGTAATAGTTTTTTTCCACTGCCCCAGCTTTATTGAGGTATAACTGACAAAAATTGCATGTATTTAAGGTGTAACATATTTTGATATATAACCACATTGTGAAATGATTACCACAATCAAGCTAATTAACATCGCCATCCCTCAAAATTATGTCTTGTCTTTGGTGTGGTAAGTTTTAGGGCGGTTTCAAGATCCTTCCTTAGTCAGACTGTTTGGAAAGCTTGCCTCCGGGGGCTTCTGGACCCCGGCTGAGAAGGGCTGGAGCTGGGTCTCGGCCTCGTTATGGTCCACACTCGGGACTGACTTCTCAGGCCTATTCTCTGAGGCACAGACAGGAATGACCCCGCCTGAGTCCCTTGGCATATGGTGCTGGTGGCAGGACGAAGGTCAAATGGCACTGTAGCAACAACGTCCACAGGACGACAGAGGGGTTTCTAGATCCATAGCTGGGCCCACAACTGGCGAGTCGGCCACGTGGGGGACCTGCCTTCTCAAAAGGGTACTTGTTGGGCTTGGACTTCATTGGAGTTTCACCGTCGCCCACTAAATCTCAAAACTCCCACAACGGCCCTTTTGTCTGCAGGTGCCTGCCAGATCACTACTGAAAGATACAAGTAAGGACCTCATAGTCCACTATTTTCCTCAGTTGATTGTCATGATCTAGACCAGCGGTCGGCAAACTGCGGCTCTTGAGCCACATGCTGTTGACTAATGAGTTTGCCGACCACTGATACAGACTCTCGATTCCAGTAATTACAGGCTGTTGTTGTTCCTTGTGATTAAGCCCCTATCCCAGCGGTGGGCAAACTCACTAGTCAACAGAGCAGCAAACTGTGGCTTGCAAACTGCATGTGGCTTGCTAGCCGGTTTGCTGACCGCTGACCTAGACCATTACCTACACATTATCTAGATCATCTACAAATATCTACAAATAATAATGCCACTTCTTTTTTCCAATCTGGTTGCATTAACTGGAAGCTCAAATGTTTTTAAAAATAGTGGTGAAAACTGCAGCTTTATTAACATAACGAGTCAACTTTTACAGTGGCTTCCTGTACTCTCTCCCTAGGATTTATTACCGATGGGAACTCCTTTCTTGTGGGCAATGTCCTGCTTCGTCAGATCCGCACCCTGAAGCCATCTCATCAGGATGTGGAGGACAGAGAGAGCTATGGGGTTAGCTGGAGCCCCCCTGACACAAACAACACAGAATGGGACGGCATCTGGCAGTATCAGACTCTGGAGGCCCTGGGTGGCTGCCCCGTCCAAGGGGAGCTGGCCGCTTACTCGGGAGGATACGCTGTCAGACTTGGAAGGAACTCCAGTTCCGCAGCCAGGTGAGCGAGCCTGAGCCCTGAACAAGAGGACCAAGGTGTTTGCTTCGGTCCGTTCTTAGGACCATGAGGAATCGGGACCCATTTGAGTAGTTTGACAGCAACTATAATGACACTTGTCGACACTCTGATTTTAGGCTTTTAAGGAAATGTTATTTTTTAGTTTGAAAATTTACTTGTTCAATCTCAAACTACAGGTTATGTTTTAGCATGCCAGTTTGCCAAATCTTCTTTTTCTCATCTGGAGAAACATCTCAAGTTTCGATCCTAGCTGCAGCTGAGCTTGCTAAGTCTAGTTTGGGCAAACTACATACACGCTTCAAACATAAGAGACAACACTACCTTTCATAAGAACCACAAATAACCCAAAATCAGAGAGCTGTAGATTAGTGTTTATATGAATCCTGAGAGTCTTTGTCATTATTCATGAAAATGTCTAAGTTAAATTCTCTTCATTTAAATTTAAAGCAAGACATTAAAAACAATGCCAATCAAATGACATTTCGACCCCTGACACCTTTCAAAACTGAATATTTATTAGTCAAGAGTAGCATTTAACACTTCAAATAGAAGTAGTTGACAGAGCATATAAAATTCTACCTCACACTTCAAATGCCAAATATTCTTTTGAATGTTTAATCTTGGTGTGACTACTATGGTGAAAACTTTATCATTGCTATAGTGAAAGTTTGGGCATTGGTAATTATAAAAAACTGCACAGGTAATCCAGATTGGGACATACAGCTTCTCATCTGGTCTGAGTAATATTGGAAGCGCCAGGGCATTTAGCTCCTTTGCAGGGTTGAGAGGAGCAAGTAGCAGCCCCAACCTCCTGTCTTCCCAGAGTCCTGCAGCATCTTGAACAGAGCCGCTGGCTAGACCGTCGCACCAAAAGCCTCTTGGTGGAATTTGTGGTCTTCAATGCCAACGTGAACCTGTTCTGTGTAGTGACCCTGATACTGGAATCCAACAATGTGGGTACGAAGGCCTCTCCCTCTCCTCCCTCTGACCTGGGTATCTCAGAAGTCCCGATTTCTTATTAAAAGACACTATTTTAATTAGTTATTACACGTAATGTAATTTTAAAATATATTTTATTGATTTTTTTACAGAGAGGAAGGGAGAGGGATAGAAAGTCAGAAACATCGATGAGAGAGAGACATCGACCAGCCGCCTCCTGCACGCCCCCCACTGGAGTTGTGCCTGCAAGCAAGGTACATGCCCCCAACCAGAATCGAACCTGGGACCTTTCAGTCCACAGGCCGACGCTCTATCCACTGAGCCAAACCGGTCTCGGTGATAATATGTATTTTTTATGACATGAGGATTTAACTTTTATACCCACAAATACCCTTAGCATACACACATATACATACCTTTTCTCATTTTCCCAAAATAACCTATAGTTAATATTGAGTATTTCCATTATTGTGATAATATATTTTTCAAAGATGAGCCATCTAATTTATTACAATTCTATTTCTTTCACAGCTGTTCATTTTCCCTAATTTATAGGGTTTGTTGTTGCATGCATTCTATTAATTGGAGATGAACCAAACTCTTCCTAGAAGTAAATCGCATTCTGTTCAAAAGGTCCCTCCATTCTCCTGGGACAATGGGATTGCTTATTCTCTAGGCCTGCTCTAGAGCTCTTACCCTGACTCTCCCTTCCCTGCCACCCCAGGGATTACCTTCACTTCTCTCCTCTGTTGGACCTCCTTACTCCTACAGCCCATGTCTTCCTCTCTTGGTTTACTTTCTCATTTTGCTGGAGCACATCCTACAGTAACTTCCTGGAAGGACATAAGGGAAGTACATATTTTGAAGCCTTACATGTCCCAAAAAAAATCTTTGTCATCACATTCGGTTGCTTATTTGATTGGATACAATTGTTTTTTGGAAAGTACAGCCTATTGCCTTCTGACTTCTCACACTGTCATTAATAAGATGGTCCCACTCCCAAGGTTTTAGAATTGTCACCACGGTTATGAAAGCATCTGACCGACCTCATGGTAAGTCCTTTCATCTGAAAATGTGCTCTTAAGCGCTGATAAATCTTATTTGCATTTCTTTATATATTTCCCCTCTATTTCCTCTTCTCACATTCCTATAATTTTGAGGTAGGAACTCCTGGACTGATCCTTGGATTTTCTTAGGTTTTCGCCATTTTCCATTTTATTTCTGAAAGATTACTTCAATTTCTAAACCATTTGAAATTTTCATCTTTATATTTTAATTCCTAAGAATCATGTTTCTTTTGCATAGTCTCCTATTGTTTATGGAATCAATATCCTCTCAACTCTGAGGATACTGTAGGTTCATTTTGTTTTTATCAGATTCTTCATTTTCTCTAATTTCTGAGCTTATTTTTATTTGCTTTAACTTCTGGTTTTTAATGTTAAGAGTTTTAAGTATCTGATTGTTCTTTCATATTTGAAAGAGACAGTAAAAAAAAAATTCAAAATTCTGATCATGCTAATTAGGAGCTCTGTATGCATGGATAGAGCTTGTCAACTGGCACCTGTCTCTTCTCTTGGGCAGTCAGTTTTCAGGAGGGACCCTTCCAAAGCCTGGCTTGAGGATAAGCCCGTTAAAGAAGTGGAGGGAAGTATGTAAACTTTCTGTCAAGTCCCTTTTCCAGTAGACCTGCAGATGCACCTGCTGTCTCTGAGATCAGATTTCTCTCTAGTTCATCGTCACTAGGAAATAAACCTTCAGTCTTGGGGTGGTGGAAGGCAGGGTGGGTGGGTATCTGGTGGTGAGAGGGAGGAAATCTGGGCTCTAACTGCGTAAGTTCGTTCTTGCAATCAGTTCCACTCTCAGTTCCAGTTGACCCTCTACCTTCAGAGGTGCCTGCTGCCTCTCCTTTCCCAGCCTTTCTAGGGTTTGTGGTAAGAATGGCTGGCTTCTGGGTTTCCTGCAGTGCTTAGGTTTCAGCTTCCTTGAATCTGCTGTGTCCGTGTCATCTGTCCATTTTCCAGCTTCCCAACAGTTCGTTCCTCTCATATGCCCCCTTTTTTATCTTAGTCATTTTCCATCCCTTCACTGTCATTGTAGGAGCATGTTGTTAGGGGAATTCAATGTACCAGTTTCCCTCTAGTCCCTTATCTTAAACAACAGGTGGTCTGTCGTAATCCTACTTTTTCTCTTTCTTCTCTCCCCCAGAATTTGCCCACAAGTGTCCTTCTATTTATCACCAGGGTTTACTTCTAATCAGGAATTTCTTCTTCCCAGACCCACACAGAGTACACCACTTCCCTAGACTTCTTCCTGAGGGAAAGTTCCAGTCTTGAGAGCTAGCTATGTGAAGTAGGAATTTGTTCTTAAAATGGCACTTTCTACTAGGATCATATCTTAAATCTAATATTTTGGGGCTTTGTGAAAAGTTATATTCACAAAATCTTTTTTACTTTTATAAAAATGCAACAGTTTCTAAGTAGAGTCTGAAGGTTTTTAAATCTATCCTCATACAAACATCTGTTTTAATTCATGGGATAATATTAATGCTTTAAACATAGAAAATAAATTTGAAATGGTTCAAAGCATTTTAATCATACTACCTTCTGAAAATATATTTTAAATAGCTTTAAACAAAAGCACCAACTTACGTTTGACTCTTGTCCCCATTTTACGTTGCAGTGATCAGTTCTCTGCAAAACACCGTATTACAACATTACGTCTGTACATCCCTGCAGCTTTCTAACTCGTAAGGGTAACACCTGTAACAGCTACTCAATCACTGACACTGCCCTCTTGGTGGGATCAACAGTAGAATCCTCTCCCTTCTGCTAACTTTTAGGGCAATAAGCACATTTCTCCAATAGCTTTGCACACGACTTCATTTGACACTCATGACACCTCTAGAGGAAATGCTGAGCTTAGAAACTCAAGAACATTTGAAACTAATAATAGAGGGACAGCTGGGGTTATTTCAAAGACAGAGTTTGAAGGGAAAGTTCTAAAGACTCTCAACTCAATTTTATTCTCAGGTGCTTTCTTCGCTTCCGTAAGACTGGACACTTTAACTTCCCTTCAGACATCAAAGAAGGACTTTGCCTGGTCTGTGGCCTCACAAGTCATCTATTATCTACTGGTCTGTTACTACGGCTTCATACAGGTGGGTTGAAAGTGTTTGATCTAAGATCCTCAAGCTGACCACGTATTACTTGGGGAGCTCCACAATGAGCTATTCCCCATCTTTTCCAGAAACTTGACTTTAGTTAAAGACGGACTAGTTTTCCACAAAGTGGCTCTTTTCAGTTTTCAAGAGTTACAGCATTAGGTTTATAGAAAGATTATTTTGTGTGCAGTGTTATCAACCCTATAAAGCAACAGCAAGAGTGAAAGCATGATGAACAGAACAAATACTCAAAATACAGATGCGGTACGCAAAAGATAACATATTTTAAGCCAAACACAAGTGTTTTATTTTCAGGCTCGATAACTTAGAAACTTTTTTTAAACAGAAAAAATAAATGTGAAATGGTTCAAAGCATTTTAATCATGCCACCTTCTGAAAATATATTTTAAGTAGCTTTAAACAAAAGCACCAACTTATGTTTGACTCTTGAAGGCTGTATTAGAGAAGGCCAATTTTTCATAAGCAGCTGCTCTGAGCAACTACAGAGCAGAACTGAGACTATAACCCACTGAGCCCAGGAAAGATCGAAGCCCTCACTGAGCGCGCTTTGCCCGTGTTCATGCCATTTCATTAGGGAGAGACACAGCTAGCTGTTCAGGCAAGCAGCAGTGACTGTGCCGTCTGTTTAGGGTCGTCGGCTGAAACAGCAGAGATGGAGGTTCTTCACGAGGAAAAAAAACATTCTGGACCTGAGCATAATCCTTACCAGCTTTGCCATCTTGATGCTTGACATCAAGCTGATTTCTCTGCATAAGAAGAACATGGCACAATACCACTATGACCGGGACAGGTAAGGGGGGGCTTGAAAAGCAACAGACAGTCTTCCTCGATGGCCAAAGGGCCCTGAATCACGCAGGATTCTTTCAGACTCCTCTCCTCCTCCACTGCTCTGGCATTTCTGTACAATACCGAAGCTCAACACATCTCAGACTAAGGTCCACAGCAGAGAAAACAACGTACTAGCAGCTTATATTGCTAATCTTAAATCTTCTGCCTTTCACAGCCAGGGGCCTGGAGGTGCCCTTCTATGTACTATCTGGGTCATTATTTCGCACCCTGGCCAAGGAATAAAACCCAAGACGAGACAAATGGTCATCTTTTAAGTAAAACCACAGCAGGGAGAACATACTTTAAATCCAAAGCAGCTGCTTTCTGGGCAGGGATGTTCATCCATTCTGGTGCCCCTTGGGCTGCTCTCGTCTTTCTCATGGGGAAGAGCATCTGTGTTCCTGGTCAAAGCCTGGGCCACTGGTCTGTGTCCCAGGAAGGCCTTACAGAGGGCTGTTATGCAGCGATAGTGGTCTGTGCAGTTTGATGCTGGCAGCTAAGGTGTAGCCTGTTGAGTGGCATTGCCTAGTTTTTTACACAAAAGAATTGTGATTGAATGCCAACCTGCTCATATCGATGGGAGTCTAGATACTGCAACAAAATTGTGAATGTCTCTTAAATAACAAAACTTAAAAAACAACTCCTAATAAGTTATAAAACCCCCCTCACCTCTGTTTAATCATCTTCCTACTCTCAGCACTGGTAAACCTATTAGAGGATCCATTAATTCCTGGCAGAGGACAGTATAGGAGTACAGCATGACAGAAAACAGACCAGCCGAATGGCACACATCATTATGTTAACTCTCTCCTTTTTTTTTTAAGCATGTGCTAAGAGTTCTCAGTGCACTTTTTAAAATATATTTAAAAAAAATTTTTTTTTTTTTAGAGTGAGAGGGATAGAATTAAACATCGATGAGAGAGAAACATCTATCAGCTGCCTCCTGCACACTCCTCACTGGGGAGATGCCCAAAACCAAGGTACATGCCCTGGACCAGAATGGAACCTGGGACCCTTCAGTCCGCAGGCTGACACTCTACCCACAGAGCCAAACCAGGGCAACTCGTCTCCTTTTGACAGGGGAGCTTTAACTCCAGGCAGAGCAATAGAAGTGGCTGGCCTCGATTTCCAGGATGAACCTGGAATAAATCAGCTGCAGGTCAAAATTGCCAATTTTCTTCACAACTCCCAACCAGACACGTTTCTTATGCTCTCACATGCACAAATACAGGAGCCCACACCAGAAGGCAGCACTCGTACATCCAGCATTTCACCTAACAGGACTCACAGTGGGCAGTGGGCACCCTGGAGACAGACACTGGCAGCACAGGAATTGGTGATGGCATGCAGTTACACTGTCGGCCTTCCTGCTACAGGTTCATCAGCTTCTACGAGGCCGTCAACGTGCACTCGGCTGCCATTCACCTCATGGGCTTCTTGGTTCTGCTGGCAACTGTTCAGCTATGGACACTGCTGCATCACAACCCCCGGCTGCAGGTCATCGGGAGAACACTCACCAGAGCCTGGGATGAGGTGGTGGGCTTCCTGCTGGTCATTGTGATCCTGCTGACAGGCTATGCCATGGCTGTGAGCCCCATTCAGTGTCTGTCTTTCCTGGGTGTTAGGGTCTTGGTGTCACTTTGCTTCCCTTAGAAAAGATCACTATATGGAAAGTCATCAGTTCAAATTGGCATGGAGTTGTGGGGAAAAGGATGGAGTAAGAAAGCTGGTTTTGGTTGTAGTTCCACACTTAACAGTAGGACTTAAACTCACACATTTGTCTCATCTCTAAAATGGGGGTAAAATTTAGCTCACAGGAATGAAGGTCGAATTTATATGAAAATACTATGTAATTTCAAAGGAACTGTATTTTTTAGGCATAGTAATTAATGGCCACTAACAATTTCCTTATTCCATTCATTCTATGTTGACCTCATCGTTATCAAGCACCTGAGACAGAAATAACTGCAGTGGTCTGCGCTGCTCTCCACCCCCAACCGTCTTTCTTCCTCTTCCCAGTTTAACCTGCTGTTTGGATGGAGCATATCCGACTACCGAACTTTCTTCAGCTCAGCAGTGACTTTCGTTGGACTCCTGATGGGAATCTCTCATTATAAGGAGGTAAAAAAAAAAAAAAATCCTGTTTTCCCTATAGACTTGTATAGGGTTGGGCAAAAAGTAGGTTTACAGTTGTGAGTACAGGAAACAATTATTTCCCAAACAACTGTAAACCTACTTTTGCCTCATCCTGTATCAGGCAAAGGGATACTATCTGTAAATGCAGTCCCTGCTATACTAATGCACATTAGAAGGAGGTAGATCCTTTGCCATTCTGGTTTATGGTACCACCGATGTACACAAGCTTTTGGGTGACTATTTTCAGAAATCTGCCCTTTCCTCAGCACAGTCATACCTCTCTCACTACTGTATCCTTAATCTTACTGCCAGGGCTGCTGGGAGTGAGCTTGTGCTCTAGTACCTGGCCAGATGAACATGGGGTTGCCGCTGCCTTTTCAGTGGCCCTTTGAAATATACAGTGGAAATTTTAAAAAATTAGGGCAGTGAAATTCCGGAAGAGCTGTGATATACCGTTTTATAATTAACAAATACTTATTTCGGAGAGCCTATTATTCCTTTCCAAGAAATACCAGTAACACACCCCTTTCCATTCAACATAAAAAAAAAATTTAAAAATCCAGATAAGAATTTGGGTCTAAAGCACAAGCATATATTAGATTTGATTAGGGAAGGGAAAAACTGCAATTCAAATTAGTGCAACTGACAAGACTTTCATCAAGCCTTATTCTGATAATCTAGATTGCAAAGGTTACTAAAATGGACAACTTAACATAGTTTCTAATGTGGAAAGTTGCCATCTCCCTAAGAGAACTGCTTTTGGGAGGACTATTTTATTGTGGTCTCAGCTCTGGAACACTTTCTACACTGAAGGTCTAAAGAAGTAACAATCAGAATAATAAACTTTTGCTAATAGTTTTTGACATTTTTCTGCTCTAATCATATAATGTGAAGGGCAAATGAAGTTATACTTATTGGGAAAAACCTTATATCAAAAACTCAATTGGGTAATTATACCAAGTTTGGGCTATCTAAGTGGTGGTAGGCGGGTACTAGGAAATGTTTTGACATATAGATTTCCATCATATTTTGTGTAAGCATCCGTTCTCTAAGTTGGTCTTTTTCTAAACAATGTCAATATGGAAGGAGCCAATACCAAGGCAAAACATTTATCAGTATTGGAAAATCAACTATAAACCTACAAATCAAATGTTATGAATACATGGAAGTTATTATCATTGATTGCATCAAGTATAAACCTACTTTTGCCCACCCCTGTATTTTCTGGAATTGATAGAACTCACATGAGCTTTGAATCATCTTAATTTTGCAACTCACCTGCTTTCTTCTTGGAAAGCCTTGAAGAGACAACCTTAGAATCAAGTCATTCTTGCTCAAAAGTATTCTCCTATTTAAGTAATTTTGCTTTGCTCCCTAGTTTCTACCAGTGTTTTATGTGAATAAATCCCAAATGTTAGCACATAACGTATTTTTAAAGTAGAAATCAAACTGTCAATGTTTAAATTAAGTGTTTTATTGTCTTTCCAGATTATTGCTTTAGACCCAGTCCTGGGATCCTTTCTGATCCTCACCAGTGTCATCTTGATGGTACTCGTGATCATTAACCTTTTTGTTTCTGCCATTCTAATGTCCTTTGGTAAAGAAAGAAAGTCCCTTAAGGTAAGTCAGTCTGCGGCTTGGTCATTTTATAAACAGGTTTTCCCCATTATCCAAAAGTAGAGCACGTTCCTGTAAAAACTTTCAAAAGCCAAACTGGCATAAAGTATTAATTTAAATGGGAAAAATTTTTAAGCTTTCCCAGTCCCCCAAAAGTAGCTCACCAAGTCTACATCAAGCCTAAAACAGCACTAACATATAGTAAAAAGCTGACATAATATTTTTCTTTATATAAGCTGTATAACTTCAGTGTACATACACTACTTCTATAATAGCTCACTGCAGATACTTCCCATTTCGCCTTTTTCATAAAAGCAAGTCCTCTTCCACTCTCTCTGGTTAGTGAAAATAGGTACTAACATACATCTTCCCTAAAAGTGAAATGGCATAAAGTGGGGAATACCTGTAAAAGCCATACCATTTTATACCACTGAAAAGCTCAACTGTGGCTGCTTAAGATTACAGATGGACGCGGTACACAATATCAGCAAATCCCCTTTATTAGTCTCCAGAGCTCTATTTTCCCAGGAAACCGTTTACCAAAACTGTACGTATTATGTTCTAGTCATTATCCTATAAGTAGCTGACCTTCAACTACTAAGAAACAAAAGCACTCCAATGCCTACCAGCAAATCATTAAAGGAAATAGTATCTTTACTCTGTATGTTACTTTTACCTTTATTTTTTTCCTTCAATATACTGTTCTCCTTCTGTCTTCTATAATAGACTTGGAAAAAAGCTACACTGATGGATATGCTGCTGCAGAAGCTCTCAAGTTTGTTAGGAATCCAGAGCACCAGAACACACGTGAGTAAACAGCTGTGACAGTCGTGGGCACTGACACCGAAGTGTTAAAAGAACTGTCTTAACTCTGTTACCACCTAGCAAGTACTTACTTTTTGCATGGCGTAGCTTAGAAAATTACACGTTTACAGTACACTGTTAAATTTTGTCAGTAAGGAATCAAAATCCCCTTCGTTGAACGTCCTTATGCTTATGATCTTGGCACATTGCGAGAATGAGTGACACATTTAACTCTGCTGCCAAACAGTAACAGAACACGCACAAGCAGTGCTCCAGGACGGCGGTGGGAAATACCTGGGCGCAGATGGAGCTCACTGCAGCTAATTAAAAAACAAAGACGCAGGCATGCCATCGGCCTGAGGGGGAGCATTTCTAATACTGTCCTTGCCCTGATTTAATTAGGTCTGGGAAGCCCTTGCAGAGCCCCAGAGGAGTAACCAAGCAAACTCAGAGATGCTATCTGGGCTTAAATACAGAGATTGAAATGGGATCCTTACTGCTGCAGGCATCCACATTACCCAGGGAGCCAAAGGTAAGGTCTGGCTGGTGCCAGCATGGGTCACTTGCTTACAGTATTCTCCACTAAAATCCAACTTTGCAGCTCCCTATTCAACCCAACCAGTGGAGAAAGCAGGTCATAGAATTTTTAACTTTATTATCAGCTACCAAGGTATTAGATACAAACCCATCAAAAACATTAAAAGAAAGGTTGCTTGAGACAGGTATATACAGACATAATACACAGAAGCCAGTCTTATCATCTGATCCCAAAGCCATCCCTGTGGGAAAGGATGGCCTTGGCTAAGGGGCAAAGAGCATGTTACTTACAATAAGAAGATTATTGTCCATCAAGGAAAGCAGCAAACAACACAGCCACATGGGCACCAACATGTGTGAGATTCGTTTTTAAAGGTTCTCTTAATCATAAAGTTTTCAAATGAAAACAGGAAACCCTCTTCTCCTGTAGGCTTTTCAGCTCACTATTCAAGAGACTTGAATACTTCTTTTAAGGCAACTGGAAGCCCACCTTAGCCTTGCATGGTGACTTCTGCCCAACATGTGGCTTGTCCTTCCTTTGTCAGTAACACAACCCAGCAGAACATGCTAGGGGGGAAACAGGAATTTATACAGTGCTGCCCTGATAAAAGGGAAACAGCACTGCAAGCCTAAAGGCCAGAGGACTCCCTGGGAATCCAGTGGAACTGAGGGCCTTCAACTTTCCAAATAAATTTTGCAGCTGCATCCAGGTGGAACATTGCCCTGCAGCAAGGAGTAGTGTATATGCCATTGAGAGGACTCAGCTTCCAAAAACTGTTACAGTGGCTTCCTGAGTCTTTTTTTTTTTTTTCAGAATGAGAAAATAGACATCTTAGCCTTGATTCTCACTCACCACAAATCCACCTGTTCTAAGTCTAGAACCTCAGCACAGGGCTGAGACGCTTCATAAGTACTCTCTTCCACAGCCCAGCCATCTGTCAGCTCTCCCCACAATGCCTTTACCTTCTCTCTCCCCTGGAGAGGGATGGTGGGACAGGCGAGGAGGGCCTGGGTGCTCACTGACAGAAAACAGACAAGCATGGCTTCCAGGAGTCAGCTGCTCCAGGCTCACAGTGTCTCCAGTCATTCATCTCTTAAGGGTAATAAAGAACTGGAAAGCACCACAATTAGGTAGAGCAGGAAGAGAGCCCAGGAAGAGTGTGCTCGGTGATGGTTAAGAGATGAGACAGAATTTCATGGAGATTCTTTGTTACAAGGAGAAACTTCTCAGTCTCAACTCCCAGTACCTGGATGGTGCCTGGATTAGGAGGCCTATGTTTTCTTTTTCAACTCTTCAAATCTCCGGGAAAGATCGTCAAAGTCAATGTCCTCAGATGCTGAGGTGTTGGCACCAGCAGATGCAGTTGGCAATGTATCTGGCACGGACGGCAACTCTGGAAGTACGAAGTTGTCATAGGTATCCATGGCTCTCGAAGGGGGCTTTGCAGAGGCATCTGGCTTGGGTCCAGGACCTAATTAAATTACGGCAAGGAACACAGTGTTACAAATGCCAAAAAGGTGGCTCAGAGCCATAGTCCCCTTTGAAAAATTCTTTCTAAATGATTTAATTCTAAAGGTAAATACATAGCGCATTCACTTAAACACCGTCCCCTTTCACACAGGCCTGCTCCCATAACAAAGTCTGGAGTGGTGTCAGAATTCTGTTGAAGTTACTCTTTAAGACTTATTGAGAAAACTTTTATAAGAAATGTCAATCCTATTTGATGGAATGGGATCTGATCTGTATTTCTAGTCTTCCATTTTATAAGTTAAAAATTACCCCCTTCTACTGTATATTTATATGTAAGTTCTAGAAATAAGAACAGTTCTTGCCTCAGGTGGAGTTGACTGAAAAGTAACAAAGGAGAACTAGCCTAAACTAAGAGAAATGTTTTGTAACTTTGCTGAGGTGGTGGTTACATATTATGTGTGTATAGACACATATGTAATATCAAAACTCAATAGATTATAATTTCTATAGTTATATTTATATATTTTTAAAATTAGTTGTATTTTACATATCTATTCCCTGTGGGTTTCTAGGGTGCTGGTTTTGAATAGACAGCTACATGAACATGACTGCTTTGTAAAAAGTCAGCTATTTGCACCTATTTACCCCTCCTTCTTTTAATTTCCAGGCGCAATGGAAAGCTGAATCAGCAGGAACATAAAGGTGAAAAAATAAAAGTGTGGAAAAAAAACAATGGGAACCTGTGAGATTCTTTGGGGCCCAGAAGATTATTTTCCTTTTGGAAGAGGGAAATCCTGAGTTCTGTTTTTGCCATACTGCATTTGGAGGGAGGACAGGGCATGTGGGTTGAATTCCATGTATGAGAATACAGCAAAGGGCTCAGCCTTGAGGGTGTCTAACTCGACACTTACCAACAATCTGTGCAGAAGAGACATTCTTATCAGCATTACTGTCATCGACCTGAAACACAAGCACTGTTACCAAAGAAAGCAATGGCAGCACTAGAGAAAGTACAGATACATACATAAGCCCCTGTGCTGTCCAAAAGCTAAGCTGTTCCACGAAAGCATCAGAACCTGTCCCTCTACTCCTTCCTGATCTTCCAGATCGATACCAGATGATACAGATAACATGTTGAAAACCAAGCAGAGAAAGGAAAATCTAACCACAATGTAACACCTCTCTAATCTGACCCCTTCACCTTCCAGGCAGAGAAAGCACTAAACCACTGATTTCATCTCCAAGAACTACCTCATTCTTGGAAACAGTTGTGGGCAATGCTTCAATGCATGCAAGACCAAAACATAAAAAATCAGGCCCAAAGTAATAAAACCAAAGGAAAGAATACTAAGCAAGCTCAGGAACAGGAGAATCTCCCTAGTGAATCATTTCCATAGCAAACGCTATACCAATTTGTTTTCTCAGTCATGCATCAGATGGAAACAGCTTTCAAAAGGCGCATACCAGCCTTGGCCGGTTTTGCTCCATACTGAGAGCATTGGGTCATGGGTTTGATTCCCGGTAAAGAGCACATTCCTCAGTTACAGGTTCGATCCCTGACCCCAGTTGGGACATGTGCGGGAGGCAACCAGTTGATGTGTGTGTCTCCCCCTCCTCTTAAAAGGCACGTATGGCTAAACAAATGAGGATGGCAGAAAACAAGTCATCTAATTCTAAACGAAAGCTGCTACAACATCTACAGAGTTCAAAGCATCAAATAGCCAATTAGAGCAAGTTTTAACCACCAGACTAAAATGTAAATCTAATGCTACAGGACACTGTGTGTCAGACAAAAATCTGGTCACTACTGCTTTACAAAGTATTGAGAATTTATAAAGCTAGTAGTTTAATTATGATGTTATAGCACTAAGACTGTACCAGGTCCAGTAAGTCTCTACATAATAAAAAAAAAAGACAGTTAAGTGTCCTACTAGAACTTTCTCTCCTGATCCTGGCTGAATTGCAAACAAAGCATTGCCACCAATGATGCTGCCACCACCACACCCCATTTCCAGGATAATGTAAAGCAACACAATCCAAAAGCAAGAATAAGGCTGATACTAGAGTTGATCAAAACTTTGCCTTCCCTTTGGCCATTATTTTGCTCTCTCTTCATGGGATTCACTCTCCTTCTTATAAAAGAGGCTCAGGCACTTACAGACTCATACGATGGGGGAACTGGTATCTGAGGTGGGTGAACATTCGGAAAGGCCTGAAAAGGCCCCATTGGCAATCCATTGAAATCCGACTGCAAGAGGAGAAAGGCAACATCAGAGACACTGCCCCCAATTAGCAATTCTCTCCAGTACCATATATAGATACACACAGAAGGTCCTCAAATAATGTCATTTAATTATAATGGTGAATGCCATAGGAAGTAACTCATTTCTATCAGTTAGCCTATGGTAAAATTGGGTTTCATAACACATCATTTCATTTAAAGTCATAGAACTATCGATGACATTAAATAGAACTTATTAAACTCAAGAATAAAAAAAAAATCAGAAGGATTCCAGATTTTTAAAGATCTGTAGCCAAAGGCTATTCTGCAAATTACTAAATCCATTGCTTAGGGAAAATTATTAGACTTTACAACACAATGATCATCTTATCTACAAAAGAGGTTTAAATATTTGGTAATAAATGATTGTTTTTGTTTTAAAGCTACTAATCTGGTCCTGGCCAGTCTGGCTCATTTAATAGACATGGGTCTGAGGACTGAAGGATTCTAGGTTCAATTCTGATCAGGGGCACATGCCACGGTTGTGGGCTCACGCAGGAGGCAGACAATGATTCCCTCTCATCATTGATGTTTCTGTCTCTCTTCCTCTGAAATCAATAAAAAACTAATCTGGTAGCAACAGGTCCCGAATATTTTTAAACTACATGAAGATGAGTTTTTCTAGCACCCTCTCTCCAGATTTTTCCATTGTATTTACTTCTAGCTGAACCAAAAGGCTTTCTCTAAATCCCAATATTTTTTACACAATGTGATCATAGTTCTTACTGCTAAATCCTCTCGACAATCTACAACTCCTGAGTATATTCACAGAGCCAACCTATCATTTTCTAGAGCTTACATCACATTACTTATATGCATACTTACCGGTCCCTTTGGAAGTGGGTATGAGAAAGGAGTACTTGGAGATGGCATGGGCATGGGCATGGGCATTGACACTGTTCCATCAGGTCCACTAACGGGTGCTGTGAACCCGCCCCCACCTCCTCCTCTTCCGGGGCCTCCTTTCTTCACATCATCTGTGAATCCAACATCAATAAGATCTGTCTCTACTCCAGGGGGAGCTTCTGCCTGAGAAAAAGAGAAATTCATATCATCACCCCACATCGCAGGCGAGGTTCCCAGGAAGCAGACTCTGAGATGGAGATTAGCGTGAAGGAAGTTTACTAGGGCAATCTCTTGTGATAATGACCTGTGGGAAAGTGAAGGAAGCAGGGATGGATAAAGTCAGTCTGGCTATTATGCAATCAAAGGCTTCAGCCAATTTGCCAGGGATCTCTGGAGCTAGGTGGGGTGACCCTACAGATGCCCCCAACTGTGTCAAAGAGGAAGTGTCTTTTTTTGTTGTTGTCATTAATCTTCACCTGAAGGCATTTTTCCACTGATTTTTAAGGAATAAGAAGGGGGAAGAGACAAAGATTAGTTGTCTCTCGCATGCGTCCCGATTGGGGCCAGGAATCAAGCCTGCAACTGAGATACATGCCCCGGACCAGAATCAAACTCGGGACCAGGCTGATGCTCTATCCACCAAGCCAGACCACCCAGGGCAAAGGGAAGTGTCTTTAAATCCCTGCACTGACCAGTTACAGAATACTGGTAAGAAAGACTGGGTAAGGAAGCTCTCTTCTGTGGGCCACTGCTTGGAGGGATACTCAGCTTTGTGTGAGACACCAGTGACCAACACTCTCAAGAGCTGGGGGACTACATCTTCTGTTCTGAAAATCTGGAGTGGGTGTTGTCTAAGCAGCATACCAAAGCATCTGCTAAATTCACTGACTTTAACTGCTGGATGATAATTATTGGCATATTTACCCTCCTTACACCATAAGTCCCTTTAGGACAGAAACCTCATTTTTATATGTCTCTGTACTAAGAGCTTTCTGTGCATTGCCTGGTACATCACAAGTATCTAATAAGCATCAAAGTTTGTACCTTTTCAAAGTGCTTTCAGTATTCATTTCATCTGATCCACCTGAGATATGGAGGCACAATTCTTACTCAAAAAGGCACTAACTGGGCAAAGGTTTAAACCTGCACACACCAACTGCAGTGCAAGGAATATGGTTAAAGAAAGTGGTATCTAGAGACTCACTTTTCTGAGTACCCTGAAAGGCTCTAAACTCACCATGACCACAGAATCAGGCTCATATGGCACATTGTAGTTCTTGGCAATTTCAATCAGGTATCTCTCCACCAGGATTTTGGGCGGAGCTTCCACACTCAGCTTGTGCATTAGCTGTAATTAAAAGACCCAGGGTTAAGATGCATCTACAACAACCAGCCCAAGTCTAACCTGTCTCACTTTTACATTTTGTTCCTCTCATTTTATAGGTAAACTGAGGCCAAAAAAAGGGGGTTCGGACCAGTTAAATGATTTTTTTCCAGTCACAACCCAAGTCTCTCTCACGTTCTCTGGTTATATAAGACCCAGGTGTTGGTAAAAGACTGATACTGCTGCCTTCCACATTTGAATTCCTCCACCCTTCTCCCAACCTCATTTCTACCTCTGCAAATTATAAAGGGCACGAAGAACAGGGGCAAATAAGATATGACATAGAATAACAGCCTCACAAGTCAGAGGTGTCGGACCAAGGTAAGAAGTGGACCGCGCTGCCAACCAGAAAGCCTTCCTCCCACTCTCATTATGAAATGTGGAACCCTAGATTAACTCTACCACATAGTGGTAATCACTAGATCACTGCAGGCAATAAATTAACCTGCCCCCACCTTGCCCATTGCTTCATGTCTAACAAGTCTGTTCTTACCCTGTCATTCACAGTTCCAATCTGGTTGGTCCTACATAACTTGCCATATTCCTTGCTATACTTGGCACACAGCTGATCAGCAACCTACCAAGAAAAAAGAACATAAAAGTGGAAATCATTCCTATAGACTGCTTCAAGCTTTCTCCTATCAACAGTAATCAGGTTTCTATTACAGAATATCCAAAAAACTGAGACTTGTAAAACCTTAAGGGGTACATATTAATTAACTTAGTTATTGTTTATGTATCCATCCATTGAGCTGCAACTATATGCAGAACTCTAGAATAAGCATTACAATATACACTATAAATAATGATGAACAACACTAGATAATGTTCCTAACTCTTAGAGAATCTTATAGTCCTTAGGGAAAACAGTCATTACTCAAAATCACACAGGTAAAAGTACAAATGCAGCTGTGAAAAGTGCTACCAAGGGAAAGTATACCATACTATGACAATAGAATAAGATCTGTTATCAAAAAATAAAAGGCAACTGGGTGGTGGGCATACAATACAATATATAGATGATGAATTATAGAATTGTACATTTGAAGCTCATAATGTTAATAATCAATGTCCCATCAATAAATTTAATTTTAATAAAAGAAAAGTCAGGTAAGACTTCTAGAAGACATTTAACTAAACGAGGGAAGGAAGGATACTACAAAACAAGAATACATGTGCAAAGGCTTCTGGTGGAAAAACGGGGCCAATCAATCCTCAAGCCAGAATAAGTCTAGTGCAGAGCCTGAGGGAGGAATGTGGGAAGAACGTGGGAGGAACAGAGAAAAGCAAGTGGGGGCCAGACAATGCAGGGCCATGTAGGCCATATAAAAAGTTTTGTTTTTATCACAAGCTTTAAGGGCTTTAAAATAAGGGGTAGAGCCGAAACCGGTTTGGCTCAGTGGATAGAGCGTCAGCCTGCAGACTGAAAGGTCCCAGATTCGATTCCGGTCAAGGGCATGTATCTTGGTTGTGGGCACATCCCCAGTGGGGGGTGTGCAGGAGGCAGCTGATCAATGTCTCTCTCTTATGGATGTTTCTAACTATCTCTCTCTGCAAAAAAAAAAAAAAAAAAATCAATATAAAAAAAATAATAAGGTTTAGTGACAGGATCAGATCAGTGTTTTTAAAAGAGCCCTCAGTTGTTCTGAGGTAATGGGGAACAGAGTAAAGAAGACCAAAGCAGATACAGGAAGAACACTCAAGAATTTACTGCATAGGGCTGCAGCAGCCATTGAGGAGCAGCAGCCATGGCTCTGCGCTACCCCATGGCCGGGGGCCTCAACAAGGGCCACAAGGTGACCAAGAACGTGAGCAAGCCGAGACACAGCCACCGCCGCGGGCGTCTCACCAAGCACACCAAGTTCGTGCGGGACAGGATCCGAGAGGTGTGCGGCTTTGCCCCCTATGAGCATCGTGCCATGGAGCTGCTCATGGTCTCTAAGGACAAGAGGGCCCTGAAATTCATCAAGAAAAGGGTGGGGACACACATTCGCACCAAGAGGAAGAGAGAGGAGCTGAGCAATGTCCTTGCAGCCATGAGGAAGGCAGCAGCCAAGAAGGACTGAGCCCCACCCCGTCTGTATAATAAACCCGTTCAGGAAAAAAAAAAAAAAAAAAAGAATTTACTGCATAGTTCAAGCAGGAGATGATAGTGGCATTGGACAAAAGTGGTCCCAACACCTGAGAGCTCACTGAGGGAGCACTCACTGTCCAAATATGTATGCACTTTCAAGGGCACCTCGTACTTATCACTTGTACTTGTCATTTGTCTTTTGATGATTTTTGTTTTGCTTTATATTAATGAAGAATTTTTAAATATTTGCTTAATTTATCACTCTTTGTTTATGGCTTTTAGGTTTTAAGTTTTTATGGTTTCATTCTTTTAAAAAATGTAAGTATTTGTTTCATTTGGAATTAATCTATTATAGTGAAAAGGTAATATGTTAATTAGACTGGACTTCATTCTGGACAAAGCTAGGGCCGGAGGGAAGCAGGGTCACAAGTGCCAGAGGGAAGCCGGTACCAGGAGGAAAAGGAAGGCTTACTCCTGCACAAATTTCGTGCATCAGGCCTCTAGTCTTAATATAAAGGAGAAGCGTAGGAGAGGCTAAAAATGAGGTTAAAACTGTAAGAAGCAGTTGTCCCTGACAGCTGTCGGAGGGGAAGGGGCTGGAGGTTAGGTGAGAAGGGGTAGGGCTTCAGTAAAGAAAAAAAAAAAGACTCATGGCCACAGACAACAGAAAGGTGATTGCCAGAGGGAAGCGGGGGGAGGGAGAGAAGAGAGAAGAGGAAGGTAAAGGGGGGTAAATAGTGATGAGACTTGACATACAATTACAAGATATTATACAAATGTATATCTGAAACCTATATAATTCTATTAACCAGTACAGTATCACTCAGTAAGTGAAATTAAAAAAGAAGAAAAAAGCACGGTATGACTTTTTCCCCACCGTACAGAATACAGGTTTACTCTCTGGGAAGGTTAAGTTAAAGGGACTCTGGACTCCCAGCATAGCAGGGAGCAGAGATGCTTACTGACCACAGAAGAATTAAATGTAGGTCTTCTACAAGAGAAGAATGAGCCATTTGGCTTCCTTCTCTCCTGGGCTCTCAGAAATGCTGACAACCAGCTTCTATCTTCCAAGTGTAGGATTCCTCTCTAAGGAAAATGACCAACCCAAGGAAAAAAACTAGTTCTTGACAGTCTGGAGTTCCTTCAAGAAAGGGCTTAGTCAAATCATTCAACAATGAAGGCATCTAGCAGTAAGGCCCACCCAAGCAAACAAGAGGTCCCAATTTGCTTTTTAAAAGTGTCTTACTGCCCTAGCCAGTTTGGCTCAGTGGATAGAGTGTCCGCTTGTGGACTGAAAGGTCCCGGGTTCGATTCCAGTCAGGGGCATGTGCTTTGGTTGCAGGCACATCCCCAGTGGGAGGTGTGCAGAAGGCAGCTGGTCAATGTTTCTCTCTCATCAATGTTTCTAACTCTCTATCCCTCTCCCTTCCTCTCTGTAAAAAATCAATAAAATATATATTAAAAAAATAAAAAAATAAAAGTGTCTTACTTGCCCAGCTGGCATGGCTCAGTGGTTGAACATCAAACTATGAACCAGGAGGTCCTGGTTCGATTCCCAGTTTGGGGCATGCAGGAAGCATCCGATCAATGATTCTCTCTAATCATTGAAGTTTCTATCTCTCTCTCCCTCTCCCTTTCTCTCTGAAATCAATAAAAAAAAATTTAAATAATAAGTTTGTATTACAAATATAAACCAACAGCCAAGAGTCATCAAAACTAAGAAAAGCCTCTACTATAAAACAGTCTAAATCTAAGAAACAGAAAGAAAACAAACATTACAGAAACAAAAAGTTAAACCCTGGTCAGTGCTTCTCAGTGGTTAGAACATTCGCCTGTGCACCGAAAGGTTGTAGGTTCGATTTCTGGTCAAGAGCACCTATCTGGGCTGCAAGTTCACATGCGGAAGGCAACCATCAATGTATCTCTCTCACTTCAATGGATGTTTCCTCTCTCTCCCCCTCTCCCGCTTCCTCTCTCTGAAAAAATAATGAAAAAAATATCCTCAGGTGAGGGCTCACAAAAAAAATAAACTATAATATTCTCAGAGAGTTAGAAGACATTGTAGCCATGAAACAAAAACAACAGACTATAAAAGATATTCAGAGAATTAAAAAGAGCTCTTAAATAAAATCAGAAGAGAAGGACATCTCAAAAGATGGGTTGGTAAATAAGACTGAGACAATCGTAGAGAAAATAAAACAAGTACACAAAGATGTAGAAAGAAAATAAGGAGAAAAGTAACTTAATTGAACTGTTTTCAATTGAGTCAGTACCATAACTATGTTGTGGCAGGCAGTTTTTTAGTTAATGTCTGTCTCGCCTGCTAGACTCAAAGCTACAAGTGTAGGGCTCATATCCTATTTTGCTCACCATTATACCCTCAGTGTCCATTTAGCAAATAACATCTGCTCAATAAATATTTGTGAAATGAAAGAAGGAAAACACCTAAATAAAATTAACATTGTTTTAACTTTACTGGTTTATAGTTGTGTAAGAACTTTTCTATTTGTATATACTTAAATAACGTGTCAAAAAAATAAAAAATTAATGGCACCACCTTAAAATGGAACCAGAACTCCCATGCTAGGGACACTGCTTTGCACGTGTATGCCTCAAATCTGTGCAATGTTGCCGAAACAGGTTTGGCTCAGTGGATGGAGCGTTGGCTGCGGACTGAGAGGTCCCAGGTTCAATTCTGGTCAAGGGCATGTATCCTTATTGCGCGCACATCCCCAGTGGGGGGCGTGCAGAAGGCAGCTGATCGATGTCTCTCTCTCATTGATGTTTCTAACTCTCTATCCTTCTCCCTTCTTCTCTGTGAAAAATCAATAAAATATATTTTTAAAAAAAAATCTGTGCAATGTTAAAACAGGACAAAATAACCTTTGGACTGGGCCTAGGGCAACAATGTGTCCCAAAGAGCTGTTTGCCAAGATAACAAGAAAGCAGTTATTATGACTAGTGAAATGAGAATTTAAAACATTATTTAGAATTAACAGCATTGTTATCTGCACCAATAGAAATGTCTTCCTTCTAGTGTTCCCCCTGCCCTTCTCATATATATCCATTGCCTTTGTCTCTTGATCAAAACACTATATGGATTCTGCCTGAATCAGTGAATCCTCAATAATTATTTTTACTGCTCTCAAGTAAATGCTTATTGCCTCTCACTTTGAAAGGCCTTTTTGAAATTAACATAACACAATAAAAATAATTTTTAAGACAAAACTGGGGGTATATGAAACTTTGCTCCTTAAAAAAAATTTATTCAAGTTTGCAAAACACTCTTCTATGATATAAGGCCTAAAAAGGAAGAAGCAGCACATTTATAAAGTCCATGTCAAAGGCAGGATGAGAAGGGTCAAATGAGCAGAAATGATTTATGTTAACCAATTTTTCTAATAATATAAAAAACTACAGACATTACTGAAACTAGTTGTACTCACTATTTTCAACTCAGCCACTTCTGACTGGAGTCGAGGAGCAGCCCAGATAAGTGTAGACACAGATTCAGCCAGACCAGAATCTAGCTCCCTAATTAAGGAAAAAAATTAATAAAATTTAACATTCTTTAAAACCAACCAACCACCCTAACATTTGTATGAAATAGTGACATAGCCTCTTAAGCTATTTCACAAATCTCTTTAACTTTTCAATAACTCTGAACTTCTAGCCATTTTCATCATCCTATTTTACTTCTGAGAAAACTCAAAACTAAATGATGCACCCAAGATCACCACGTCAGGAAATGATTCAGCCGTTTCAACAGTTGTCTCTATGTTGAGATCAGGCTTCAATAATAGGAAAAAGGTCCTTGGGTATATGAAACCAGTCACTTAGTGCTCACCCCTACGTAAAACGACCAATATTATTTCTTTCTCAAATTCCAGAGGTGATTATATTTAGGTCTTTGATCAGAATATCTTATTCATTAAGGTTATACAAGATGACTAAGTTCTAGAAATCTGTTGAATAACTGGGCCTATAATTAACAATACTGTATTGTGTGCAAAATTTTAAGAGGGTACAGCTCATGTTGTGTTCTTACCAAAAAAAGAAAGAGAGGGGTGTGGGGTGATGTTTATTGCCTTGATTGTGGTATGTGCATGTTATCTGAATTAATAAAACTGTGTATTAATTATGTGCAGTTTTTCTATATCAATTATACATCAATAAAGGGGAAAAAAAAGACCAAAAGAGCTTACTTCATAGACTGAATGAGGCCAAACCGGGCCAGCAGCAGGTCACAATACAGCTCCAGGATCTCCATGGCCTCCACCAGGTAGTCTTCCCGTATAATGTGCTCCACTCGGATTCGAGCTCGTTCATCTTTCCCAGCAGCCAGATAGTCAGCAATCTCTTTCCTTGCTTTCTGGGCCAGTTCCGCTAAGGCACAAATCCCACTCTAGTCACATAGCAGTCGCGCACTGGGCCTTGGCCTGCAGGCGTACCTCCACTCCAACAGAGACAAGTGGATGTTTCTACTGTCCTAGGCTCACTCCCTTAGCAAACCTAGTCTAGAATTTGCTACTTTGTCTAGGCGAGAATACTGTTTTTATACCCAGAAATTTCAGGAGTCATGTTACTATTCCATACCAACAAAGTATGTCCCTTTCCCTGCAACGAAGAGATTCAATCTAATCAGATGGACCTAAATTTAAAGGATATAGGACCCCTAAAAGTTCATAGCACTTAGCCTGAAAGAGCCAATACTGGGATGTTAGGACCCAGTGATGTATTTTGGAAGAGAAAAATATAAGGCAATTATGCATTACTCACTTTTTTTTTTCTCCAATAGTTTAAGACGGTTTATGACTAATCTCAAATTGACTCGTAAACGCTCAGCTTTAAATCCAGAGCCCAGCATACTGTGCTATTTCTCCTGGAAAAAAATAAGAAACACAATGACTATTTTCAAGTTAAAATTCATTCAAAAACTAACCCCAGTTAGAGAGTAGATTATTTGACACTATAAACTAGAGTGGTTTTCTAATACCGGCAAATGACATGATCTGATTCACATTTTTTAAAGGTCTTTTTGGCTGTTGTGGGGAGAACTGATTGGGGGAGGGTATTAATGAAGGAAGACGACAAAGGCGAGGATATTACTATATTCGAGACAACAGATGGAACCAACTTAGATGAGTAGTTAGCAGTGGTGATGGAAGAAGTGATCATCTTTAGAGCTATTTTGAAAGCTGAGCTGAAAGAACTTGCTGGTGGATGAAATGAGTACCTATGTATTGGTAACTGGACATGGGGTGATAAAAAGACAAGCAGGAAGGCCTCCTAATTCTCCCAAAAATCTCACCTTAAAACTGAAAGCTTTGCCTCTAAGATCAGGAACAAGAAAAGGATTCTCTCACCACTGTTGTTCAACACAGTACAGAAGTCCTAGTCAGAGCAATTGGGCAAGAGGAAGAAATAAATTCCAATTGGGATAAATAAGTAAAATTGTTGCCGAAACCGTTTGGCTCAGTGGATAGAGCGTCGGTCTGCGGACTGAAAGGTCCCAGGTTCGATTCCGGTCAAGGGCATGTACCTTGATTGCAGGCACATCCCCAGTAGGGGACGTGCAAAAGGCAGCTGATCGATGTCTCTCTCACATCGATGTTTCTAACTCTCTATGCCTCTCCCTTCCTCTCTGTAAAAAATCAATAAAATATATTAAAAAATAATAAGTAAAATTGTCATTTTTTGCAGATGAGATGAAACAATATATAAAACATCAAGACTACCAGAAACAACAAACAAACAAAGGTAAATTGCAGGATACAAAACGTACAAACAATGAAATGTGGAATTCAGGCTTCAATAGCAAGAAATGAAGAAAACAATTCCATTTGCAATTGCAACAAAAGGATAAAATAACTAGAAATAAACTTAATAGGACTACATCAAAAAAAAGAAGGATCTATACATAGAAAAATACAAGACATAGTTGAAAGAAACTGATGAAGACCCAAAGAAATGAAAATACATTCCTTGTTCATGGATTAGAAGAATCAACATAGTTAAAATGGCTATTATTATGTATTTGCATTTATTAATAAAGGATAGTCTGGAAGTTTGAAAAAAAAATGGCTATTTTAACCTCATGCAATATACAGATTTAATGCCATCCCAAAGGCATTTTTCAAAGAAATAGAAAAAAAAGTTCATCAAATTTGTATGGAACCACAAAAGAGTCCAAATAGCCAAAGCAATCCTGAGAAAAAAGAACAATGCCAGTTATCACACTTCCTGGCTTCAAATTGTACTATTAAGCTACATTAATCAAAACAGTATGGTACTGAGAATCCAAGATGGCAGCATAGGTGAGCACCTAAACTGTTGCCTCGCACAATTTCAAAACTACAACTAAAAGAACAGACATCATCCAGAACCACAAGAAAGCTGGCTGAACCCCAAACAAAAGGAATCCAAAGAGGACCACACCAAGACACATCATAATTAAAATACAAAGAGAAAATATTGAAAGCAGCAAGAGAAAAACAGTTAATTACTTGACAATTGCAAGGGAGCACCCATACAATTGTCAGGCCAGACGGGATTGGCAAGAAATATTCAAAGTGATGAATAGCAAGAACCTACAACCAAGAATAATCTATCCAGCTAAGCTATCATTCAGAATTGAAGGGCAGATAAAGAGCTTCACAGATAAGAAAAAGCTAAAGGAGTTCATCAACACCAAACCAGTATTATATGAAATGCTGAAAGATGCTCTTTAAGAAGAGGAAGAAGAAAAAGGTAAAAGATAAAAAATTATGAACAACAAATACATATTATCAAGTGAATCTAAAAATTAACTGAATTAAAAATTTGATGAACAGAATAAACTGATGAATATAATAGAATCAGGAGCACAGAAAGGGAGTGGACTGATAATTCTCAGGGAGAAAGGGGTGAGGGGGATGTAGGGAGAGACTGGACAAAAATCATACACCTATGGATGAGGTCAATGCAGGGGGAGGTAAGAGTGGAGGGAGCGTGGGAGCTGGGTAGAGGGGAGCTACGGAGGGGAAAAAAAGAAACAAATGTAATAATCTGAACAATAAAGATTTAATAAAAAAAAAAAAAAACAGTATGGTACTGGCAGCAAAACAGACACACAGACCAACAGAAAATAACTGGGAACCTAGAAATGAGCCCACATATCTAAGGGCAACCAATTTCCAACAAATGAGTCAAAAACATACAATGGAGAAAGGAAAGCCTCTTCAATAAATGGTGTTTGAAAAACTGGACAGCCACATGCAAAAGAACAAAAGTAGACTGCTATTTGACACCACACTTAAAAGGGATTAAAGACTTAAATATAAGACCTAAAACAATAAAATCCCTAGAAGAAAACATAGGTACTAAATCTACAGACCTTGGTGTCAAAGAGGCTTTTGTGAACCTGACACCAAAGGCAAAAACAAATGAATGGGACTACATCAAACTAAAAAGCTCTGTACAGCAAAAGAAACCATGAACAAAACAAAAGGCAACCAACAAATGGCTGTAAACAATACCTCCAAAAAGGGGCTATTAGCCAAATATATAAAGAACTCGCCAAAACCGGATTGGCTCAATGGATATAGTGTTGCCCTGTGGATTGAAAGGTCCCAGGTTCAATTCCAGTCAAGGGCATTTATCTAGGTTGTGGGCACATCCCTAGTAGAGAGCGTGCAGGATATGGCTAACTGATGTCTCTCATCGATGTTTCTGACTTTCTACCCTTGCCCTTCCTCTCTGTAAAAAAATCAATAAAAATCTATTTGTAATAAAAAATAAAAAACCTCCTACCCTGGCCAGTTTGGCTCAGTGAATAGAGAGCATCATCAGTCCAAAGGGTCGCAGGTTCGATTCCTAGCCAAAGGTATTTACCTCAGTTATAGGTTCCCTTCTCGGTCAGGGCTCAAGTCAAGGGGCGGGGGGCGGTGGGTAGAGGGGACAACCAATAGATGTCTCTATCGCACAATGTTTCTCCCCCCTCCTCCTGCCTTCCCTTCACCCTCCCCCCCATGCACTCTCTCTAAAAGTCAATGAAAAAAATTTCCTCACTCCTCAGGTGAGGAATAAATAAATAAGTAAATAAAACAAAATGTATAAAGAACTCCTACAACTCAGCAAGAACACAAACAATCCTATTAAAAAATGGGCAGAGGAAACAACAATGGTGGCATAGGTAAACACCTAAACTTCTGCCTCGCACAACAATTTCAAAATTACACCTAAAAGACAAAACGGACACCATCAAGAACCAGAGGAAAGCTGGCTGAGTGGAAATTCTACAACTAGAAGGAAAGAGAAAAGCACACTGAGACCCAGAGGAGCTGCAAAAGGCTGAGATACAGAGACGTGCATGCGCGGAGAGGACTGACAGCTGAGTGTGCGGCTGGCTTTCTCAAGTGGGAGATGGAAGCTCCCAACGACACTGAACTCCAGTTCCGGGCATCCAGACTCATTCGGGGAGAAACTGGACTGTCTGGAAGCATGCAAAACTTAAGGGTGGCTTTCTCTCACAGGTGCTTGCAGCGATTACGGAGAGACACTGAGACCCAGGGGCCTTGTAGGGCAGGGCTGACAGGAAGCGAAGGCTGTCTATTCTGCCCTGAGACTCCACCCCATCCAAGGTGAGTAGAGAGGCTTTTGCAATTTTGCAAGTCTTGTGTCATAAGGGTGTCTCCAGCACAGAAGTTCTCCCAGCATAGACAGAGCTGATCCTCACAGCCAAATGGCCTGGAGGTCAATTCCTCCCATGATACTAACAACAATCAAGACTTAACTACAAGGCTGTGCACACAGTCCACAAAGGGGTGCACGAAGAGTGTCCACCTCAGGAAACTGGGGTGGCGGAGCTACTGGGCCATATAGGACAACTAGCACACAAAGCTACTGTACCAAATCAGGGAAGCATCCAAAATGCAGAGACAAAGAAACAGATCACAAAAGAAAGAAATGGAGGAAACTACTGAGTATAGGGTTCAAAACCACAGTTTTTCAAGAATTATCTAGAAAAGGCCAATAAATTTAGCAAGACCCTGGAGGATATGAAAAAGGACCAACTAGAAAATAAGCATACACTAACTGCAATAAAAAATATCATACAGAGACCTAACAGCAGACTAAAGAACCGCAAGAATCAAGTCAAAGATTTGAAATACAAAGAAGCAAAAAACACTCAACTGGGAAAGCAAGAAGAAAAAGAATCCAAAAACTTGAAGACAGTGAAAGGAGCCTCTGGGAAAACATCAAGCGTACCAACATCCAAATTATGGAAGTGCCAGAAGAGAACAAGATACTGAAAACCTATTTGAGGAAATAATGACTGAAAACTTCTTCCACCTGGTGAAAGAATTAGACTTACAATTCCAGGAAGCGCACAGAACCCCAAACAAAAGGAATCCAAAGAGGATCAGACCAAAACACATCATAATTAAAAGAGTAAGAGCAAAAGATAGAGAATATTAAAAGCAGCAAGAGAAAAACAGTTAATTACCTACAAGGAAGCACCCATGGGATTGTCAGTTGATTTTTCAACAGAAACTATGCAAGCCAGATGTGAGTGGCAAGAAATACTTAAAGTGATGAATAGCAAGAACTTATAACTAAGATTACTCTACCCAGCAAAGCTAACATTCAAAATTGAAGGGCAGATAAAGAGCTTCATAGACAAGAAAAAGCTAAAGGAGTTCATCACCACCAAACCAGTATTATATGAAATGCTGAAAGGTATTCTTTAAGAAGAGGAAGAAGAAGAAAAAGGTAGAGATAAAAATTATGAACAAATACATATCTATCAACAAGTGAATCTAAAAATCAAGTGAATAAAAAAATCTGATAAACAGAATAAACTGGTGAATATAATAGAATCAGAAGCACAGAAAGGGAGTGGACTGACAATTCTTGGGGGGAAAGAGATGGAGGTGAGGGAAAAGACTGGACAAAAATCATGCACCTGTGGATAAAGACAATGTGGGGAAGGTAAGGGCAGAGGGGAGCTATTGGGGAAAAAAGAGGAATAATTGTAATAAACTGGACAATAAAGACTTATTAAATTTTAAAAAATGGCAGAGAATCTGATCAGATGTTTTTCCCAAGATATACCAATGGTTAACAGATATATGAAAAGATGTTCAACTTCACTAGCTCCAAGGGAAATGCAAATCAAAACCACAAAGAGACACCACCTCACATCTGTTAGGATGGCTATAAAAAGTAAAACAAGACATAAGAAGTGTTGGAAAAGATGTGGATAAAAAGAACCCTCATACACTGCTGGTGGGAATGTAAACTTGTGCAGCTATTATGGAAAACAGTATAGAGGTTCCTCAAAAATTTAAAGATAAAGTTACCATATGGCCCAGCAATTTCTCTTTTGTGTATCTACCAAGAAAAAAAAAATACAGTGGTACCTTGAGATACGAGTTTAATTTGTTCTGTAACCTTGAGACGTGGGAAAGTATGAGACGCTCGAGTTGTGGTAAACTGGTGAGTCATGTGCAGCCGGCCGATCCGTGCAATTACTCCTATCTCAAATGTTGCTCATATTTCAAAGCAAAAATCGCTCGCTCGACGGCTCATATCTCAAAAATCTCGTATGTCAGGGCACTTGTATCTCGAGGTACCATTGTAATTGAAAATATTTATGTATATACATATAAATGTATCCTACATTCACTGCAGCTTTATTCACAATAGCCAAGACATAGAAATAACCTAAGTGTCTTTTGATGGATAATTGGATGAAGAAGATGTGGTGGTACATATATACTATGAAATATTATTCTACCCTCTGTAATAAAACCCTAATATGCAAAAAGACCAAACAGCAAAACAACCAGTTGCTATTATGCACACTGACCCCAGGGTGGTCAGTGCGCTCCCACAGGGGGAGCATCACTCAGCCAGGGCTCACAGCTGGCCAACACAGCAGGCAGTAAGGAGCAAGGGGTCCCAGACTGCGAGAGCCCCAGAGTGCAAGGGAGATATCTGACTGCCAGCTTAGGCCCAATCAGACATCTCCTGAGGGGTTCTGGAGTGAGAGGGCACAGGTCAGGCTTAGGGGCACCCCTCCAGGTGTACAAATTCCATACACTGGGCCTCTAATTCAGCCATAAAAAGGATGAAATACCACTATGGATGGATCCTGAGAGTATCATGCCCAGTGAAATAAGTCAGATGGAAAAGAACAAAAAAAAACCCATATGATTTCACTCATATGTGGGATAGAAAACAATAAACAAACATACAAAACAAACTCATAGACAACAGTATAGTGGTTACCAGAGAAGGGGGTGCAGGGAGGCTGAAGAGGGTAATGGTAACAAAGGAGACTACACTTTGGATGGTGAGCACACAATTCGATATATAGATGATATAATTTAGAATTGTACACTGGAAACTTATATAATGCTATTAACCCATATCATGCCAATAAGTTTAATTAAAATTTTAAAATATAACCTCCCTCTAATTATTCAAATTATCAGCCTTTTGGGGAAAAATTCGTGTCTAAGATCACAGAAACAGCATTAACATCTATTCGCACGCAAAGAAACAAACAAAAAGGTAAAACGTCCAAGGAGAAAAAAAGCTGTTCTATAAAATTTGACCACAGAAGTCTATTTACCAAGACTAACTGAACAGTAGAGTTACAATCAACAAAACCACTCACCTCTCCACTCACAGACTTTAGGATATACCACCATGCATTCTATATCTAAACAGTACAATTCTTATTTCTCTCAACTAATTCTGAACTTGAATCTCAAAATATGTAACATCTAAAGCAAATGAACAGTGGACAAACCAAACCCAATATAAAGAACACCAGGACAGTAATTGTCTGCTCGTGCATACCACTAACAGAAAACATCAGATGTATTTTCCTTTTGTGAAATTGTCTCCAGAAGCTTTTTTTTTTTTTTGCCTCCCAAAATTTTTGTACTACATTTAATAATTAACTGCCCAGCCAGCATGGCTCAGTGGTTGAGCATCAACCAATGAACCAGGAGGTCATGGTTCAATTCTCAGTCAGGGCACATGCCCAGGTTGCCAGCTCGATCCTCAGTGTGAGGCATGGAGGAGGCAGACAATGAATGATTCTCTCTCATCACAGATGTTTCTCTTCTCTTCCCCTCCCTCCCTCATTTTCCTTCTCCTTCTCTTTCCCTCTCTTCCCCTTCTTCTCTCCCCCTCCCTCCACTCTAAAATCAATAAAAATAATTTTAAGTCCTATATAATAAAAGCCCAGCAACTGAATGGTGGAACAACCAGAACGACTTGTCAACCAGTTGCTATGATGCACAATGACCACCAGGGGGCAGATGCTCAACACAGGAGCTGCTCCCTGGTGGTCAGTGCGCTCCCACAGTGGGAGAGCCACTTAACTGACCAAGATAAGCAGCTTCTACTACAGCGGGAGTGGGTTCACAGCCGTTCAGCTGAACGGGATGAGCAGCACTCCTACAGCGGGCCCATCTCCACAGCCCACGCCTCCCACCAGTGCACGAATCCCGTGCATCAGGCCTCTAGTAATAATAATAATTA
>PVJN01009377.1:0-60575 GCA_004026805.1 Lasiurus borealis
GGGTGCTGTGTACATCTGGCTGTTTAAGTGAGAGTAGTGGTTATGATAATCACACTGTTTGGATTGATATCTCTCAATCATGTAAGGGTCATCTTGTCTTAGTCCAGGTAACACACTCATCACCCCCTGTTCACCTTTAACATATTTAGCATAGTATAATCAGCTTGAAAAGAAATTTATGAGCATATTTTTTTGCAAGTCAGTGAAAAAATACAGAAGGTGGATATGTTAATAAAAAGCAATCACCCTTATAGTTTTGATCCATTTGGTGCCACATTAACTCTGTGATCTCATAAATAGCAGAGACGGATTAGAGTACATATAAACTGATACAAAAAGATGACCAGGCTTTTATATCCACTTCATGAAAAATAACTAGCTCTTTAATAAAGACAGTTCTGTCACCAACAAATAGAAAGGCTTGAAATTCATGGGTCTCAGAGAGCATTTTATTTTGGAAATAAATATGAATGTGCTACACATTTAAACATTTTTACTTTATAATGGGAGATGGACTTTTTTTAAAAGCACACACACAGATATTCTGTGCTATGCAGACTAAAACTAATCAACTTTTTCTTCTCTTTTTGGCTGAGATTCTGAATAGCCATTATGCTATTATGGTATCCTTATATCAGCAAAGCAAAGATTGAATAAATGGACATAAGCAATATTAACTGAAGGCCCACATTCCTTTTTTATGTATGCATCTGAAAATAAATAACAAGAGTGCTTATTAATTTCTCTAGGCCTGGCATAAATACCAGCAGTTGTTATGCTGATGTCCTTTACATGTGAAAGGACTGTAGATGGGGACAGTTCGCATCTTTTTCTCTTGGAATAAAATGTTCCATTTCATTTCTGCATTATTTACTCTTTTCAATTAAATCCTAACTAAAGTTTATTTTTCCATATTGTGATGTGTTCTTTTTAGCAACACAATTAAGAAAATGTTATGAACTTCTAAAAAGAACCTTTGAGCTACCCTAAGAAGAGGCCCATTGTGAGAGTTAATTTGCCAATTCTCTTAAATCTTAGTTTCAATATATTCAGTTTAAAATTGTGTAAAATTCCACAGAGATCTGTGATATTTGATGTTTATTAGTTAGAGAGGTCAGTCTGACTGTTACTCTATTACATAAGGTTTTCGGAATCTAAAGGCCTGGACTCTTGGTTAGTTCATCTCAGGTTTAATAGGTTGTTATTCCTCTGAAATACTACTTAGGGATATAGAAATGACTACTATGCAGTCAAATAAAATCATTGTCTTTAGTGTTAAAAGGGAACTTTATGCAAAATCCTTATTGATAAATTAGAAAAATAAGATTCAGAGCACTTATAATATTTAAATTTGAGACTAGGCAGATTAAACGTTACAAGTAAGAAGGTAGAAAACTTTTACTATTAACACTAGAATTTAAAGTTCACATAGAAATTGGGTGGACTGAGTGATGTCCTCAGATTTGATACTTTTTTTTTAATTGATGAGAGAGAGCACACGTGCACGAGAGAGAGAGAGAGAGAGAGAGAGAGAGAGAGAGAGAGAGAGATATATCAATTTGTTATTTCACTTATTTATGCTTTCATTGATTGATTCTTGTATGTGCCCTGACTGTGGATTGAGATACCTGGCCAAAACCTAGATTTGATAATTTAGATATGGAAAAACTTTTCTTTATAGAACTTGGGAGAAGTATTACCTATATGTTACAAAAAATATAATCCTGAGAATAAGAATACAAAGTATAAAATGTCATTGTTTATGTATAAATGTTACCAGTGATGTCAGCTCTTGGTTCTTGAAAGAATTCAGGCTAAGAGCTTGAATGCAAGAGCAAATTTATTTAGCATGCAAAGCAGAAGTACATTTAAAGAGAAGATCCCAGCTGGCTGCTTCGGGCCTTTTAGAAAGAGTGTCACAAGGCAGAAGAAGTGAGCCAGCTGGGCTGCATGGACTCAGGAAACAGCTTACAGAGGCAATAGAAGGGCTCTTGGAGACAGTTCAGGGAGTTAGCTGGGACAAGCTGCCACTGCCTACTGCTCCCCTGGTTGTAAGTCTTATAGGACTCTTAGAACGCAGGAGAAAGAAAACAAAGATACACCTGAAGAAATAAAGTGTGGGCATGTTAGAGAGAGGGCCTGTTCTGGGTCCTTGGTCTTAAGAGTTTTTATGTGTTTTCTAAAGGCAGAAATTTTAGAGGAGATCTCAGGGGAGGATAATTCATCAGCTTTCCAGGTGTGTGCTTTAATATGCCGATTCATCAGTGTTGTGGTCTCTACTGATTGGTTGATACTAGGGGTCATTGGTCATTGCATCTGATTCTGATGTCAGCCATGGAAGCGTCACTTTGGTTTGGTTGCTTTTCTGGACCTGGAGGTGAAACAACAGCTAAGGCCTAGATGTTATCTCTAGTTTGACCAAAAGTCTGTCTCTTTGGTCAACAGACTGAGGATTTGTTCTTAGGATTTGTTCTTTGATGTTGATCAGAATCTCACTGTCCCAAGGGCTTAATGCTTAAAGGAGTGATGGTGCAAGGGAGAAGAAAGCAGATGAGTTAGGGTGCTGGATGGGGCCAGTTTCAATAAGCTGTCTATTTCAATATCCCCATTCCACTTGTCAAGGAATTTTCCTAGCTTCTTAATATCCTGCCACACAAATAAACTTAACTTGTATATAAATCCAGGCATTTTGATTTTATATATATGAAATGCTTTTACTTAAATAAATTGGTCATTGCACATAGTCTTAAATAGTTCCTGGAAATGTTGATGATAAAACACATCTCATTGTCTGCATGATTTGTATTAATGTAGGTGGAATTAGTATAGCCCAGTAGTCAGCAAATAGCGGCTCGCAAGCCACATGTGGTTCGTGAACCACAGGTTTGCCACTCTGTTGACTAATGAGTTTGCCGACCACTGGTATAGTCTAATGGTTGAGTTCCAGCTCTGGAGTTGGACTTCATGGATGCAAATTCTACTTCTTCCACTTATTGCTGTGTGACTTCGATCAAGTTACTCAAACTCTCTGTGTCTTAGCTTCCTAGTACGAGTGAATTTTTCATGGATTATTGTCAAGTAACATGAAATAATACACATAATACAATTAACCAAGATATTGGTACCTACAATATTCATAAAATAGCCATTAATAGATGTTATGTAGTTTAATAATATCTGTTACCTTTTAGGGACACTGATTTCTTTGTCAAGAGAACGTTTGCAACTCAGCTTTTTAAGCCTTCAGTTTGAAACTTACTTTGTATTTTTTATTATGTTTTTCTCATCTACTTTTCCTTGTTTACTTTAGGAGAACAATGAAATGAAAAGGAGAATAGAATTGTAAACACTGCAAGGACTCTTGAAAATTTGTAATCATCTAAAACACACACATTTTTAATAACAAAACCAATAACCTGGGCTCTAGGATTTCTGGAAAGACCAAGTTTTCTTTAAAAGTAACTTAAAAATGTAGCTTCTGCATGAATGTGCTTTATGAACTTGGTAGGCCTGTGTAAATCTGGAAATTTTGAAAATGACCCATATCAGAGAGTGACTCAGGTATAGGAGCCAGCTTATATAACCATGGTGTGTGTAACCAGGGTGGGCTCATTCCAGGACAGTTTCTTCTTAGGCACCTGAATTGCAATAGAATAATTACCTGAATCCTCTTGGGTTCAAAGAAATTATTTTAATACTTGAATTGAATTTTCTAAGTTAGAATTTAGACAAAAATAATTAGCAAGAAAAAAGCATAATTTGGGCAGGGCAGAATCATCAAAAAGTTTAAGTCCATATATACCTAATTGTTTCATGTATGGTTCTTAATCATCAATCCCACTTCCACAGGAATAAAGTCATCCCTAAACAGAATGTGGAAGCTAAGTATTAGTCTTGTTCCTTTAAAAATATATATTTTTATTTATTTCACAGAGGAAGGGAGAGGGAAAGATAGAAGCATCAATGATGAGAATCATTGATCTGCTGCCTCCAACATGCCCTCTACTGGGGATTGAGCTCACAATCCAGTCATATGCCCTGATAGAATAAAACCCTGACCTCCTGGTTCATATGTGGATGCTCAACCATTGAGCCATACTGGTTGGGCTTGTTCCTTTTTTTTTGTATTGCCTTCTCCTTATGTGTCATCCATGTAGTCACTAGGGTGGCTTTACAAATGTCTCTAGTGATGCTTGAACTTCCTAGATTATCTAAGAGAATTCCTAGGGACCTTACAAAAAGAAATGCCGTTTCCTGGAATTCACCCTTAAAATTTCTGACTAACCAGGTCAAAGTTAGAACTCATCTTATCTAAATAGTTTATAATTATCTCAGTTGATTCACAGACCGCACTTGGAAATGAGTGCTCATTCTCTAAATTAGCACTAGCTCTCAACTTGGGATACGTATCAGAATTACTGGGGTTCGTCATAAAAGCCCAGTAAAAGATCTCAGGCTCAGTTCTTCCATGTTGTAAAACCACAGGACAATCCTTTCTTTAGCTGCTCAGAGTCAACCTGTGGAGCCTGTCCAGTGTGAATTCTAATGAACCAGACTGCTCTTTCACTGACTACCCCCGGGCCTTTGCCCACAGGATTTAGTCCAGCATGGTTGTCCGTGGCAGTATGGGCTACCTGCCACCTCCCTCAGGATCCCTGTGACCTCAGATTCCAGGGCCCAAACCTAACCCTACAAAATCTAAAGGGAAGTGGTGGGAGGTAAGGTATTGGAGCCAGAATTCTTCCCTGGCTCACCAGATGATGACTGTGTCTCGGTGACATTCTCTAGCCAGTGCTGTGTAGAGCATTGCTTTTGCCTACATGTCTCACAGCATCAGACAACCTCAGTGGTTCTGGTAACCACATTGATGGCAGTGACCATATGGGTGGTACAGAGACCGCCATGGCTACTGAATGTCAGCAGTGTTTCTTCCCTCTTACATCTCCAGGCTTCTTCATTCTCTGCATCCTGAGAACAGCCATTTCTCCTGTCCCTGTGGTTTTATGGTGAGAAACATAGGCTCCTTTCTCTCTGGCCTCTTTCTGTTGTCCCTTTTTTCACAGCGGCTAACTAGAGACTCAAAGGACCATGCCAAATGGACAGATGTGATGGCTCATATTCAAACTGCTGCTGTCCTGGCAGCGAGACCCCATTTAAGTCCTTTCAAATCCCTGAAGTACTTCTTGTCTTGCTGTGTATAGCTTACATAAGCAAGGTTTAAATTTGTCAAGAGTTTCACAAGTTCCCAGATCTGTTGTCTTTCTCTTACACTGCATTGGAAAACGAACAGTACAATGTGCTCTTGGCTTGCACGGGGGAAAAAAGGCAACCTGATCTTTGGAAGTATTTGATTTCTTGAAATCGTGTTCCTGAATTATCAAGAATTGTAGCAAGAACAGTTGTTTGCTGTGTATGTGTAACAGTTCTGAGTCTCCAGAGTAGGGACCCATTTAAAAACACAAATTATGCAATGTTTCAGTGAAACTACATAAAATAATGATAAATATGTCATCAAAAGTGATTAAGTATTATATGATGAATACTCTATTGTGGTTAGTTTTAAAATCCAGCAATAGCATTCTCTCTTGTTAAAGAATCCTTAGTTATAAAAAATAAGTATTTGAGGGTAAGGTGGCATAAAAGTTGACAGTTTAGTATCTCCTCATTGCAAGGTCATTTTATGACGGAACTCTACATTCAGCCTGACTCAGCCCTCCTCAATGTCAACTCCTTTTTTCAACTATAAGGAAAGCTCACTGGTAACTGGAGGGATCAGAGGTGGGTGAAAATGGGTGATTGGGAAGAAGATATACCTACCTGCCCTGGCTGGTGTGGCTCGGTGGGTTGGAGCATCATCCTGGACACCAAAAGGCACATACCTACATTCTGGGTTTGATTTCTGGTCAGGCCAGGTACGGGAAGCAACCAATTGGTGTTTCTCTCTGTCTCTCATATTCTCTCTCCAATTCCCTCTTTTTAAAATCAATGGAAATATCCTCAGATGAGGATTACAAAAAAAAAAAAAAATAAAGGCATATTTGATTCGTGAAAAGTCTTGTCACCAAACAAATTAAATGTGAGAGTGAATTATGCATATAGGAGATCATATAAGAGATAGCAATGTCAGACCTTATGGATCTTCTCAAAAGAAAATTACTGGTCACATGGAAAGTTTTTAAAACATTAGGAAATATTTTAAAAGGCAGTATCTAAACTATGAGCAGCAGAGGGCTAGTGATGGTGCTTGTTTGAGAGCCTTCCACAGGCCGGATTTGCAATAGCCTCTGGGGCTATGCTTAGCTGGGTAGGTTGTAGCACTGCAAAGTCCTCTCAGTCTAGCCCACTTCTTTGTGTTTTTCTGACCATGAGAAACTGTGCACTAGGGGTATGACTTCAGCACTGATGATGCCACTATAAGTGGCCCAGAATGAAGAAAGACACAAGCTTCCAACCCCCGTGCTGTCATTTCTTAACCACCTTTAGCAACAGGACAAAGCACGTGTCTCTCCATCTGGTACCAGATAAGATGGCTTTGAACAGACATGGCAGCTGTCTGCAAGGACATGTGGACAAAGAAGTAGATTCACCTTTCTGAAGTTCCAACTTGAATGACCAGGTTCAGTGGGTGGGACCTTAGGGAGGCAGATTTCAACTAGATGTAAGAGAGAGCTTTCTAATGATTCAAAGCATCCAGTAATAACCTTGAAGTTTCAAGCTTGCTCCAAGCGCAAGTATGTGACATATGAGAGGATCAGCCACCAAAAACAAGACAAAAGGCATTCCAACATTGAGTAGAAGCTCAACTTGGCTGACCACTACGATCTGTTCTCTTCTTGGCATTATCGATAAAATAATTGGAGGAGTGGCAGTAGGAAGGAGAGATATAAAAAAAACAGGCAATTTTTTCTTGAGAAGATCCATAAGGTCTGACATTGCTATCTCCTGTATTATCTCCTGGGGAGGCAGTCTGCTCCTACGTGTACAGTGGCCAAAAGGGCAAACCATTTCAGTGATTGGGAATATATTTATTTTAACAATAGAGGCCGGGTACATGAAATTCGTGCACAGAGTGGGAGGAGGGGCCCTCAGCCAAGCCTGCACCCTCTCACAACCTGGGGCCCCTTGGGGGATGTCCGACTGCCAGTTTAGGCCCAATTCTGGCCTAAACTGGCAGTCGGACATCCCTCTCGTAATCCAAGACGGCTGGCTCCTGCCTGCCTGCCTCAGCACCCCTAACCACTCTGCCTGCCTCCTGATTACCCCTAAACTGTTCCCCTGCCTACCTGATTGGCCCTAACCACACTCACCTGCCTGCCTGATCATCCCTAACTGCCTCTGCCTTGGCCCCCACCACCAAGGCTTAATCCAGAAGGCTATCCGGAATGTCCAGTCTAATTAGCCTAAGATGCTTTTATTATTATAGATTTGCACAGAATGTTATGGAGGAGACACTAGAAGTAGGTATGGGGTCATCTATCTTAATCCTATATAATAAAAGGTTACTATGCAAATTGTCCCCTCGGGAGTTCAACTGGGAGTTTAATCGCTCACTATGAGGTGCACTGATCACCAGCGGCAGCACGGAACATGGCAGGTGACCAGTGGTGGTGGTGGGGCACTGAGGGAGGCAGGGGAGGAGGAAACAGAGAGGCGGGAAACCTGATTGGCCCTGATCAGACCCCACCCATGCACCAATTCCATGCACTACCTTCTAGTTCTATATAATGTATCAGACACAGATTAAGATTTCTTTGTTTGAAAAAGCTGTGACTGAGCAATGGTGACATAGGAGCTCCTGAGCCTGGCAATAACCAAACACAAAATTTATGAAGTTCAGGTTGTAAAGAACACACTGCACATACCAAGTGAGTACCATTTCTTATGAAAAATAATTTTATCTGTAAGTCCGTTGTTTCCATATGGCCTATAACAGAAGCTCTTGCTATGGCTAGATGCCTCAACAGCCTGTGAACTTTTATATAGGCTTTCAAAAGGGGATGATAGTTTTATGAGATACGATTTTCTCATCTCACCAAATTAGATTATTTGAGATAGCGTCCCTGGATGTGAAATTTCCATCCTGAGTAGATCTGCACCTCTGAGACTCTGTGCAGCCTGCCAGCAGAGTGGAAATGGAGCATAATAAATCTGCCCCGAGCCCATTTCTCTCCACACAACTCCATAATTCATTCTTTGCTTGGTACCCATGACCACTTTTTTTTACAGCTAATCAGTTTGCATCCTGGTGGCTCCCTTCATGTACAATACCTCCTTCTTGGTCCAGATCTTGCCTCCTGGCACACTCTACTGCTTCCACGCTTCTTTCTAGAGCCGGATGCCATCAAGGACCCTGGATCCAAGCTGTTCCTAATCATATGGCCAGTTACTCTACTTGCAGGGTGGCTTATTTGTTGTCTTTACTTGAAAATATATGTTCCGTTTAAAATGGATGAAGACAGACAGCAGCATCTCTGGAGTACCTCTGTGACCCAATATTTCCGTTACTCTCTCCTGAATCTCCTCAGAGGGGTCAGAGGAGTGACTTGCTACTGAAGCCATATGGCCCTGTGTTCCAGTCTCTCTCATGAGAAATGCTTCTTTATCGCTCCTGTGGCTTTTCTCCCTTTCCTCTGCATCAACATTGCTTTGGTCCAATGGCACTGTCACCATCTGCTGACACTTAATCAAGAATGACTGCAGGTGACTTCCAGGAGGTTGGGAATAAAGAAGAGTTTAGGGAAATATTCTCCAAGGGGGAGTAGAGTCAATCATATTCATCTGCACTGGAAGTTAAATATGTTGTTATGCATGCCTATCTCCAAACTTCATTTTTTTAAAAATATATTTTATTGATTTTTTACAGAGAGGAAGGAAGAGGATAGAGAGGTAGAAACATCAATGAGAGACATTGATCAACTGCCTCTTGCACGCCCCCTACTGGGGATGTGCCCGAAACCAAGGTACATGCCCTTGACCGGAATTGAACCTGGAACCTTTTAGTCTACAGACTGACACTCTATCCACTGAGCCAAACCGGTTTCAGCCAAACTTAATTATTTTTATGATATTGGGGAAGGAACTTATTTTTATTTAATTTATTTTTAAAAAATATATTTTTATTGATTTCAGAGAGGAAGAGAAAGGGAGAGAGAGATAGAAACATCAATGATAAGAGAAAATCATTGCCTGGCTGCTTCTTGCATGCTCCCTATTGGGGATCGAGCCCACAACCTGGGCATGTACCCTTGACTGGAATCGAACTTGGACCCAAACCCTTCCGTCTGCAGGCTGACATTCTATTTACTGAGGCACACTGGTGAGGGTAGGGAAGGAATTTATTTTTATTGGCTCTCCCCTTCATCATATGAAAAATAAGCATCAGTGGGTGAATTTTAAGAAATTTCTATAAATTATGAATTATACAGGCATGGGAAATTGTCCTCTCATTCTTCCTACAATGAATTCAATAATTATTGTCTTAAGATTATGTCAATGGAATCTGGGTCTTTGGAAGAAGAGTTATCAAGAAGATCGTGCTACCCCACAGAGTATAGACCAGGGGCCACTCAAATTACTTTGTGTAGAAGGCCAGATGATCATCTGCAGCTTGGCCAGAGGGCAGGCACCTAGAGCAGCAGTTTGATGGAGAATGTAAGACTAGCGTGCTCAGTGTGACACAAAACTGACAGCAGAAGCAACGACATCCAGTTTGCTGGTTTCAGGGAAAGTTATCTTTATGTCCTTCAGTGATTTTAAAGACTCTTAACTGAGTATCTCCTTTAATTTTTTAAAAAAATGCTTTCATCTAAATTTATTCATTCACATTATTTCCAACTCTCTAAGAGCCTCCATGCCTTACCTTGTTTTACAGAGGAAAATAAAGCATTGAGGAGTTACCTAATGAGCCCAGAGTGGCACAGCCAGTAGTGGCAGAGCAGAACTGGGGTCTCCTCAAGGAGGGGATTCCTAGCTCCTAAGGTCAGTGCATCCAAATGGCAGCATCAGTGTCACTTGAAGGCTTGTTAGGAATGCAGAGTCTTGGGCCTCACCTCAGAGCTGCTGAACCTGAATCTCCATTTTAAACCTCGAGGTGTTGCATGTACACATTGAAGTCTGAGGACAGTAATGCGGTGGAGCCATCACTCTCCACTAAAAGTTCCTCTCTGCTTTCAGCACGTGGCCAGCCCATTCGGCTCACTGAGAGGCTGATCTGTAAAGGGGAACATGCCTGAGGTGACTCAGGACAGCTTCCTGGACTTTATAGGTGAAATAAAGCAGAGCGTTACTTCCCCTCTCCAAAATATTTTGAGACGTTATTTAGAGCCACGCATATAGATAAGCAGGAGATGGCAATGCTTATGTCAGTTAAAGTCTTTATAGGTTCATTTCTGGTTAAACAGCCTTCTAATATAACCACCTATGTCATCCAAATCCCACTTGAACAAGACAAGGGAGCAACATATCTGATTAGACATCTGAGTGATTAGAATGATTTAAATTAAATCTTATGCTTCTGTTTCTGAAATGACTTCAGGATGCTGAAGTTGTTGGACACCCTAAGTTCCAAATTCTGAAAATAGTCCTTCTAGATGTTTTAAAAGAATATGGCTTTCAAATGTAATTATAAAAATAACTGAATAACACCAAGAACACCAAGTATGGGATATACCAATGCTTTAATTAATAATCTGATAGTCATTAACTTCTCCAAGAAGGTGACTTTGCGCAGTCAACTAAAAGAATGCATTCAATCACTATCATATGCAAGTATGTCAGTGGAGAGAATATTGCCTAAGAAGAGAATATCTGATATGTTCCCTTTTTCTCTCATCATCTTGCAAAAGAACCAGTTGGCTTTGAAGAAGTCCTGCCAGCCACACAACATGACAACTTTTGATAGTGCCAACAGAACTGAGTGGGACAGATGACAGTGATTTATTTTGCTCAGAGATATTTAGGACCACCTAAACATACTCTGGATTTTAGGGCATCTGACATCAAGTTGTAAATGATAATGGATGACTTAGTCCTTACATTCCTTTGGAGTCTCTACGATTCCCCAAATAGGGAAATTCTTGCCAGTTTCCTGGTGTGACCATCTGAAAGGGTCATTTGTGCACAGGTTGTTTTGCACATACGAGCTCAGAAAATGGAACACAAGTGCCAATCTTTACATGTGAAATATATGATGCATGTGATCCATACAGTTTTTTATATGAGAGGCAGATGCAACATTCCCTTTGTATGACGACTTTATCTTTGACTCATGTCCCTGTTGATTTCTGTGGCACTTGCTTTCAGTTTTACAGGTGGAATAACAGTTTTGTTCTAGCTGAAGTACCCTGGGTCAACTTCCTTCACCAACTGCATCTTCCTTCACCTCATCTATTGCTGAGATTTTCCATCTCTCCAGGCTGCCATTATGTTATACCACCTTATGCAGCACTGATTCTTTTAGTATTATTTTTTTCTCACTTGTCTTATATTCTTTTACCTTTTTTCACTTCATTGCATTTGTACCCTGTCAGATCATGTGACTCACCAAAGACCTCAACTGGGATAAGGCTACCTATATAAGTAAATCTGTGTCAATAAGTTGCTGCTGGAGTGTACCATTTATGTAGAGAAAAATATTCTTAATAGGAAATCTGGTTTATTCTGAGAGTTTTAAAACATTACCACCTTTAAGGGTGTTGGGGTCATTTTTGGAGTGAGAAAATCAATTGGATTTGAGATAATCAATCTTATATGGTATTGCAGTAGTGAGCATTATGCTTTTGACATAAGTAGGAAGGAATATCCCAGCTACACTGATATTGTATATGTCATCAAGACAAGTTTGCAAAGAAAGACAATGGAAAAAATAAGTCTTTAGCATGGTTCTCCAAGTGGAGTAGCTTATAAACCTTATCATCCATTAGAGAGTGATGATTTTACCTAATGCTGTTTGCAATACCATTTGTTATTAAATTTTTAGTTAAGTTCCGTGATAAAGCTGGAGATAGATAGTGTTAGCTTTTTTCCTCGGGTAATAATTAAATATCCTATACATTTTCACATGTCTGGAGAGTAATATTGATTCTTTGTTCTTCTTTTCCCCAGTTCTTTGCACTAACATTGAGCCAAATGACTTGGTCTTATTAAAAGTTCATTTGACTGAACAGTTATGGTGTTTTTCACATTGGTTGGTGTTTTTCCTTTTAAAAATATAAATTATGTTTCATATAGAAATAGCAACAATAGCAATGGTAACTAGAGGACATAGATTTCTTTACTGTGTAGTTCTATTTTAAACACGTAGCATGTATTATATCATTTAATAACAAAGTAGGTACTATTATCAACTCTGTTTTACAATGATGAAACCAATGCTTAAGAAGCTGAGGAACTTTATTTGGTTATAAGACTAGTGACGGACACACTGTGATTTTGAACCTAGGCCTTTCTGACTCTATAACCCACCTTTCATCATGAAAACCATAATGTAAGAGCAAAAAGAAAATTTATACCTCTTTAGTTCACCTGTTCTTTTTACATATGAAGAAATAGACCAAGCAAGATTCAATGCTTTACCTTAGGTTACAACTAGGCAATGGGAGGGCAATTTCACTCATCTCCATTTTTCAGGAGGCTATGCAGGCATGCACCATTCTATCTAATTGGTTAGCTTGTATTGGGTACCTTCTTTGGACCAATATGCCATCACAAGAAGTATGGGCACACTACACAGAATTGTTCAAAATAGATGCTACCTTGCTCCCCTTTGCCATGGTTAAAGGAATCCTTGTAGCTGGGAAAACTACAAAAGCTGTTGACTGTATGGGGTTGTTATCTCCCAGGCTGGAAGCCCACTTCTAGCCAAATTCTTGCAAAGCCAGGAAGCAAGTCCCTGCTAGAGGCTTTTCCATGTGATTAGCACTCCTTCTCCTTTCAAAGTCCGTCAAATCCAGAGTGAACCCAGTGTGCCTTCGTTGTCTTTGCTCAGTCCACTCTCCAGGCCCTGCTTCCGTGTTGAAGATAGATTGGGTTTGACAGATGGGAAACCAGCAGCAGTCCTGAGACTGACTGCCAAACAGGACAGAGGAGGAGGTAAGCTGATGGGTTGTGGCATTGAACTGCACAAAGAAGGCAATGAATGGGGACCCTTCAAGGTAATAGCAGGATTTTTCATCACCAACTGAACAGGTTGAAAGTTTGCAAAAGGGAGAAGGCAGCTACTGGGCAAGGCACTGCTTTTTGTCTATGTTATAGTTTAACTTGCATAATGGTGCTGCAACATAGATGTGTGTACCAATTGGATTTTTCTTTTAATAGTATATTTTTCTGACCCCAAAAACTATTCTAAACTTATTTTAGAAAAGTATAAAGAAAGAAGTTGTGCTTCACTGAGATGCACACTCAGGTGGAAGGCTGGGTCACTGTGATACAGTGGTATTTCACTCTAGGTGTGCATTTCCTTGCCCTTTGCATCAGGCAGCCAGACCTCTGTGCTCCTTGTGCCTCAGGGGAGAGTTGCATTGTAGAGATGAAAGCAGAAGTTGCCTATCTATTAGAAATGAGGTTGGCTTTGGTGTTCTGAAGGCCCCTTGAGGGGACTATATCCTAGGAGGGAAGAGTAGCAGGGACTTATGCGAAGGGGAGTCGGGGAAATATGAAAGAACAGAAAAAGAGGTTGATTTTGTAAGGTTAGCTGATCCAATAATCTGCTTCTTTGGAGTGCCCCATTGCAGTGACAGAATGTGATCATCTAGAGAAGGTATGCATTTTACATAGGGACTCCCAGCCTTGGTTAAGAGTCCTACAGCACATGAAGCAGCCTCCTGACCCCAACCCAGTACCAGAGTCTCAAAAGTCCTCCTGTCATGTATTTCTTTAAAAAAAATAATGCAAATCTGAGCATGTTTCACAGCAAAAGATCCCCTCTATAGGATAGAGAAACATATTCCAAGCAAATGAAATAGCAGGTGCAAAACTATGAAGTTAATGGCACGTGTACTGTGTACCAATGACTGTCTCCAGCTGGATCATGGGGTTGTGTTGATGAGCAGCTGGATGAATGGGGAAGGGCTACTCATGGGTGGCCTTGGCTGCCATCTGGTGGAATCTCCATCTAGTAGGCCAGTGAGTTTCAAACATATCTTAAGAGCACATAGAATTTTTACATAAAGTCTCCTACAGAAAGCCATTGGGTCCTCATGCCATACTGTCCTCCACACAGCCTTGAACTATTGAAGCATCTCTGTGTGTCCCATAACTATGGATAATGGGAAACCCATTGTCTGATTAGATTGGAAGTTTAATAGGATGACCAGTGGTGGTATGAAAATACATTGAAGGGTGGGGACAGAGAATGTTAGACTGGATGCAGAGAGATCAACTATGAATTTCAGTTTCTACTGTGAGCCTATTGGATTTGGTGGTAGAAATTTAGTTACAATCCAGGGTCAGGCTTTTCTCTGACTTGGATTTAATTCCAGGGCATGTTTATAAACATGGTAAGAAGCACCACCCATAAAAACTTCATTGTAAAGAGCAGGAAGTTTACAAATTTTAACACTTTTAATTACTGTAGTAATCCTGTGTGGTATATGCTCTTATCTTCATCTTACAGACAAGGAAACTGAGTCTCAGAAAGTTGAGTGATTTGTCAAAGTCAAAAAGCTCTTAATGGTTAGAGCTGGGATTTGAACTCCTAGTATGCTTCAGTATCTCTGGTCTTAACCAGCACAGCTATAATGTGGAGGCATCTGAGTGCACCATTTTGCCTTGGGAATTATCAGTCCTCTCTAGCATCCATTGCCATTGCATTTATTTTTCTTTATTCATGTTCTAGTACATTGTCCATGCTCTAGATCCTCCAGAATGATTCATTTAAGTACTCACAACCTGTACTGCACCTGGTAGACACTCTTTGAGACAGGACTCTATCTATCCAGACCAGTGGTTCTCAACTGGGATTTTATCCTCTGGGACATTTGGCAACGTCTAGAAACATTTTTGGTTGTCCCAACTGGGGGTGGCAATTATGTTACTGTCTTCTAGTAGATAGAAGCCAGGATGCTGCTAAACAACCTACAATGCGCAGGACAGTTTCTATAACAAAGAATTATTAGGACCAAAATGTTAATAGTACTGAGGTTGAAAAATCCCAACATAGATATGAAATAATATTTTAGCCATTTTATTTACAGTCTTTTTTTTTTCTCAGGGCTCCATCTTCCCAGAAAGACACGGATTTCCTTGGTTCTTAGCTCCACCAAATCTTCTGGAGTTTCTGTTACCTCTTCCTCCATCATGGCTCAGCACAGAGCTGGTGAATGGGCTGGGACCTGGGTCCCCTTTTTAGGTACCCACGTAAGTTGAAACTCTCTCAGTTACCCTTTGACTATTTCCCTCTCCCTTCCTTTTATCTAGCCTGAATGTAGGAAGCTTTGCTCTTACTCATATTCTTCAAAGTCTCTTGCCCACGTGATCCCTTAATGTTTGAAACTCAAACTTCAAGAATTGATTACCCTTTTCCTTGCTTTATGCTATGTAATCTCTTTCCTGGGGGCAATAAATACAAAAAAGGTCAGCTGCCTAACTGAAGTTTTACAGAAATGCCAGGACAACCATAGTTTGTCCATGCCAGCATTTTGCTATCTGTATTTTGAGGTATACCGCTGTGTATGGAGATGTCACCAGATTTTTTATGAAAGGAGAAACCCCTCTCTAGGAATTCAGAAGCCATATAAGCAAATGATTCAAATGTGTTTATCCCAGGACTTGCCCAAAATATTTGACCAGAAGTCTTGTATTTTTCATGGAATTCCCCAGAACAGTTTGCGCATAATTTATGAAATGCTGGTCTGTGTTATACTAGTAAATGTGGCCTTTATCAAAGCACTGGCAGAAATGAGAGGAAAGGTAGAAGTTAGACTCACTAGGATTTAATGAATGATTGGTCCTGGGAGGTAAAGAAGCAAAAGGAATCAGTGAGAGAATATAGAAACTTCAAAACTGAAGGAACAAATTTTGTATTTGGCCTTATATATCACAAAATATTAGGCACCAGGGATTTCTGAAAATATAAGCCACAGAATGACAATACTGAATTTATATCTCTCCTGGATTGTTGTAATGACTTTCTAAATGGTCTCCTAGATTTCATTCTTTTCCTCTTCTAATCTAAACACCCCAATGCCACCATAGAAATCTTTCTGAACAAAAATGTAATCATGGCATTGCTCTGATCAAAGAACTTCTGTGATTCAGTTTTGTGCATAGACAATTCAGACTCCTTTGCATAGTGTTCAGAGAACATTATGTCAAAATCTTCCTGAATATGGATTTAATTTTGTGTCGCCAGAATGAGCAACTCTTACTCAATGAGATGTTGCCTTGCACTGCCAGTGCTTCTGTACTACTGTGCCTTTTAGGGACTCTGGGAGACAAGACAGGCTGCTCTGGGGAACTTGCATCCATTCCTGCATTGTGTGAATGCCTTTATTCTCCAGGATTTATACATATGTCTGTAATTTAATCTTAGAATGGTAGTATTTGTGGTCTGTCTCTGCCCACATGGATATCTTTTGTTTGCCCCTCTAGATCCACTCTCACCCTTGTTCATCAGTTCTCTGCTGTGTAAGGCTGACCTGCATGAACTGAATCTAAAGAATCCCTTGGCCTCTGTCTTTTAGTTGGTTTTGGTTAATGGAAAATGCTGACAGGAGATAGGACAAAGGTAGGAGAGTGAGATCAGAGTATATCCCCCCTCCAATTTCCTCTACAAGGGCACCATACACTGGCTGTGTCCCGTGCTGGTCACGGCTCCTCTCAAGGTGGCCTCCTCCATGGTCTTGTCTCCTTTCCAGGTTCAGTAACTGACTTCTCCTCTGTTCTAGCCCCTGGTTACTGAGTATCCTATGGCTCCTGTATACCCTGGCTATATGTGTATAAATAGTCCTTTAAACATAAACCCTCTTCTAATATTTCCAATTTGAATGGTGCACTTCTTTCTTCCTGGGACCCAGACTGATATAAGTTAGCCATCTGAAACACTTGATTTTTGAATGTCTGTGAATGGTAAAGATTTACATGAGAAAGAATTGAATTACACAGGGACGTGTCACAAGATGTCCATTTTTGTGTTTTACCTCCCATCATTTCAAATGGTATCCTAAAATCGAATATTCAATTTAAAAGCAGTTGTGCATAAGGATATTTATTCACTGGTCAAGAAAACCCATTTTATTTTGTGATCCATTGGCTGGAAATTTTTTCCATCTCATTGACTAATGATTTTCCATGAAAATTAATGGGTGCGAGCTCTGAGTTGGTTTGGGTGATGGGCAGGACTTCATCTGCACACAGTTATCTCTGGTAAGGTCAATGGGGTTAGGTGTGTTGGGAGGTTCAATGGGATCAACAGACCCAGGAATTATGGGATGGTTCAGTGACTAGAGTGTTTGAAGCTGTTTTTTAATATGTCTCCAAAGAATTTTAAAGTATAAGTAAGAGGACATTAGCTGACTACAGCTCAGGAGTTGTCTTACAGACTCAGGCATGAATCTTCTTCAGGGGAAGAGTTATCTGAAAGAATCCAGGTAGGAATGCCAAATCTTGATAGTTTTTCTCCTCTAGATAGTTAAGGACTTCAGTGTAGACTTTTGAAAGGGACAGCAACATGCCATTTGTTATTTTATTTTTTACAATAATAACTGATATTTAGCTCTTAGTCTATTTATTATTGGTTCATACTATTTTTCTAAGTGAAAAAATATATTTTAAAGGTAATTTTATATAACTTCATTTCATTTCTATGACTCCAGCATTTTAGCCATGTAAATAAAATTACTGATTCTCTTTTAAGGCAGAGTGAAGAGTACTCAACTAGAGCAGACCAGAGATAGCGTGAAGTTTCCAGTGTTCTCATTTGTTATTTTTTTGCTTGTAGATTTAGCCATATAGTTATTTATATATCTGTCTGCATATAGCTTCATATCCCTGTGCTTTCCTTTTCCTAAGGAATCTTCTTTTGGAAATGGCAATACAGTAAGCATTTTCTTTGGAGCTGCAGAGGGGATGATGCCCTCTGTCTTATAGTAGTGATATTAGGATGAAGAGTAGCAAACGAAATTAACCACACTTTCCATGTTATCAGAAGTGAGGCACTCCATGTACATGAAGATTTTGGTATGAGGGATCAAAAGACAGATCTATTGTACAGACAGGATTTCCTGTGTAGTTTTTCTGGTTTTGCACATACTGAAGTGTCATTGTTGTGATCAGTAGTTCATGTTCAAGACACACGATTAGGAAAGATCCCAGAAATCTCTTGAATGATACATGTGGTGCTCAAGCTCTTTTTTGTTTGCTTGGTTGGCTGGGTTTTTTCTTCTTCTTCTTTTTTTTTTTTTTTTGCACCTCCTATACTTAGACACAGGGAGAAATGTGTGTCATGTTGGAAAGAGGCTTTAAAAACAGGCATAGCTTTGGAAACCTGATATGTATAACTCACTAATTCTCAACTTGTAAACCTCTGTATTCACAGAGAGAAACATTCTTTTCTACCCTAGGACTTGAATAGGAAATATTGGAGATTTATATTTTTAAAGAATTAATGCATACCCTGTGGGTGTATTTAACATTTGAAATTTCAGCTGTGATTCTGAAGTAGTATTAAAGTTGGTAAAATTCTAATCACAATGCACTTTATTGAAAATGCACCTTATTTTTTAAGTTATTAAATTACAGGAATGATAGAAAGTATCTTTCTTCTTTTTTAAAAACTATAATTTAGTATTTATATCTGACTGCTACTTTATAGTGTTAGATCTCAAGCTTTCATTTATAACTATAAAGATCTTTAAAAGGAGGAAAATAAATAGTTTTAATATTTATTATAACGTTTAAGTAAGGTAGTTCTTTTTCCTACTGTGGAAGCTCTTTGTTGTCAGGAATGCAAATATAAAATACATAAACTTGAATACCCTTAAAATACCTTCTAAATGAAGCAGTGTATTTGGAAGAGGGAAAACCACGGTGAGTCAGCTGTCTCCAGGTTTTGCTCTCAGAACAGTTACTGACTTGTTTAGTGACCTTGGCCATCTTGGTCTAACTCCATTTTCGTTTTCCCTCCTGACGAGTGGAATTTCTTTTTACTAACCTGCTTTCTCTGGATGTACTTTGGAAGAAAGATGCTATCTAAATACCATTAAAAACAATAATATTTCCTATCTCAGGAGTGAACTTCAGTCTGGAATATAATACAGTCCACTGGTATTTTTTTTTTTTTTTGATTTTGTAATCCTTACCAAAGATAAAATAAAATAAAATCAGAGTATATTTTAATGGAGCACCCTGGGATAAATGACTAAAATTTCATTACCATAAAAGAATTATATTCTATATAGATTTTTTTTACGTGTGAAAACATGGCTTAGCAAGCTGGCAGCTTGAAAGTCCTTGCTTTATTAGTTAGCAAATGGTTCTGAGTTTTATCACAGTTACTGGCAATCTCAGTTTTTGGGTGCCTAGGAATTCAAAATGATATGCTCAGCTGACCCTTTAATTAGCTCTCATTCTGTCTGACATGATTTATAGCCTAGTGGCTCACGTGTAAAAAAGATATATGATTTAATGATGTGGAAAGGCAGAATTGTTTCCCACCTCCGATTGTTTAATGCTTTCCTCCGGCTGGTGACTGGAGCTCTGGGGGCTAACAAAACAGCAGTTATATCCCCTGGTACAAGGACAGGAAGGTCCAGTTTGCTATGGTTTGTGATTGTTTGCAAAGATGCTTCTGTTTCATTAGGAAACAAAATAATTGATTCTGGTATCTTGAAATAGTCTTTTAAAGGAAATACGAAAGGGTATGGGCTGAAATTCTCTTATTTTGCATTTTTATTTTATTGCTCTAAATGCAAATATTGTGGGGGAAGCAATACAGCATTTAATCTGCAGAGCTTTGCAGTGGTTTAGCACCATCGGTCCATTAGGTCCATAAGTGTTTATGGAGTACATTAGGTATTGATCGAGTCACCGGCTTACAGCAGTGATCAACAGAGACAAGGCCCCCTCCTGGGAGGACAGATAAAACACCAATAAATAAATGCTTAAATATCATCATTTCTCACTTGTGCCATGGGGTGAGTACCTGAAAAACAATTTTTAACGGAGTGCTCTGAGAGCACATGTAGGGAATGGCAGGCTGCTATAGAGTTGATATCAGGGAAGGAACCCAGGAGGAGACCCCTGGGCCAAGACTCACAAGATGTGAATGCTGCAGGAGAACCAAGATGGTGGCATAAGATATACATCTGTACGTGCTGTCTCTCACAACCACACCAAGACTACAACTACAAGACAAAACAACTATCCCCCAGAACCACGGGAAAGCTGGCGGAGTGGAAGTTCTACAACTAGGAAAGAAAAAGGTGCATCCAGACCTGGTAGGACCTGCAGAGGCTCAGAAAGGCAGAGGTATGGAGACTCCGGCTGGCGTGCGCTGTTGTTTTTCAATTGGGAGGGAGTTACAAGTTCCCGACTCTGAACTCTAGTTTCCAGTGAGATTCTGGGGACCCAGACTCATACTGGGAGAAACTGGACTGTCTGCCATTGGTTTGGAAAGGGAGAGTGGCTCTCTCGCTGAGTTGCACATTGTAATCATTGTTTACTGAGCTTGGGCACAGGAGACAGGACACTGAACAAAATGCGGCAGAGAGGGCTGACTGGCAGCCATTGGTCTTTGCCCCTCTCTAGCCTAGTGACTCTCTGAGACCCCACCCCCGCCCAATTTACAAACCCACCCAGCTGAGTGGTGACTTTTGCATATGAATGGCCTGCCCTCTGGCAACTTAATCTAACAAATTGCAACTGGGTCAGACAATTCCAAAACTTCCAAACTCCAAGCAAAGGGGAGAAATCTGTAGACCTCTCTGTAGCTCCTGCTGGGTGGCCTCAGACACTAGCTGACTTGTACCTCCTTGGAAATCCAGGAACCAGTGCACCTAGAGGTCAGTGTGAGATGACACCAGATTTCAACTCCTCACATACATAAGAGACACACTAAAGAGGCAGACTTGGTGAGCACCAAAGCCTCACTAAAGCAAGTCTTGCCCCATAGGGGTGTCTCCAGCACAGCAGTTCTTCCATTAATAGACACAGCTAACCCGCACAGTCAATTGGCCTGGAGGTCAATTCTTTCCAGTGTACCAATAGCAATCAAGGTTTAGTTACAATAAGGATGTGAACCCAGCCCACAAAGGGGTGCACCAAGAGTGTCCACCAGAGGTGATTGGGGAGGCAGAGCTACTGGGCCCTAAGGACAACTAGTGCACAAAGCCACCCCATCAACACCAGGAAGCAGCCAAAATGTAGAGACCAAGAAATATGTCACAAATGAAAGAAATGGAGGAAAGCAAATGACTGGACATAGAGTTCAAAACCACATTTATAAGAATACTCAAGAATCTTCTACAAGCTGCCAACAAACTTATTGAGAATTCTGAGAGACTTAGTGAGACCTTCAAAGATCTTAATGAGAATGCCAAAAAAATGGAAAAGGACCAGTCAGAAATTAAGTATGTACTGCCTAAAACAAAGAATAATATACAGAAATCCAACAACAGACTAGAGGACCCCAAAAATCAAATCAAAGATCTGAAATATGAGGAAGCAAAAAACACCCTAACAGAAAAACAAAACAAAAAAAGAGTCCAAAAATGTGAAGACAGTGTAAGGAGCCTCTGAGACAACTTTAAGCGTACCAACATCAGAATTATGGGAGTGCCAGAAGAAGAGAGAGAGCAAGATACTGAAAACCTATTTGAAGAAATAATGACTGAAAACTTTCCCTCCATGGTGAAAGAAATGGACTTACAAGTCCAGGAAGCACACAGAACACCAAACAAAAAGAATCCAAAGAGGACCACACCAAGACACATCATAATTAAAATGCCAAGGGCACAAGACAAAGAGAGAATCTTGAAAGCAGCAAGAGAAAAACAGTTAGTTACCTACAAGGTATACCCATATGACTATCAACTGATTTCTCAACAGAAACTATGCAGGCCAGAAGGGAGTGGCAGGAAATATTCAATGTGATGAATAGCAAGAACCTACAACCAAGAGTGCTCTACCCAGCAAAGGTATCTTTCAGAATCGAAGGGCAGATAAAGAGCTTCGTAGATAAGAAAAAGCTAAAGGAGTTCATCACCACCAAACCAGGATTATATGAAATGCTGAAGGGTTTTCTTTAAGAAGAGGAAGAAGAATAAAAAGGTAAAGATAAAAATTATGATCAGCAAAATGATAACAAATACATACCTATCAACAAGTGAATCTAAAAAACAAGTGAAGTAAAAATATGATTAACAGAATAAACTGGTGAATATAATAGAATTAGGGGCATAGAAAGGGAGTGGACTAACAATTCTCAGGGGAAAGGAGGAGAGAGGGTTGCAGGAAGAGATTGGATGAAGACAGTGGCAGGGGGGTAAGGGCATGGGGTGCTGAGAGGGGGGTGGAAATCAGGTGGAGGGGAGCCAAGGGGTGGGGGAAGAGGAACATCTGTAACAATAAAGATTTATTTTTTTAAAAAAAGATGTGAATCCTACAGAAATAGGAAGGTCTGGAGGCTGATCTTCTTGAGCAAAGGGCATAGAGAATATAGAGTCCAAGGACCTTGATGGACATGAGAAATAGAGAAAGGAAACTGGGGATGAGGCAATAATGTATGAAGCAGAGTGAAAGGGGCAGGTAGTGCAGGGCCCTCAAGGCCATGGTAAGGAAGGGACAGTGTTCCATCCCAAGTGCCACATTCCAAAGTCCTGTGCTGGGTTTCTTCCAGCCTGCACTTCCACCAACCTCCCCAAGGCACTGTGGTGCACTTGTTCATTTACATGTACCTCATTAGGTCCAGACCTCACCTGAAGAATATGGAGTACAAAGTTATAGAGCCAACACACATGTAAAAGTATCATATTACCTCAGGGTTCCCACCCTTCCCTACTTGTTTTTTTAATTCAAATACACAGAAAAGTTATGAAACCATGGAGAGTCACTGATAAGAATTTGTCAACTTTGTTTTATCTCTCTTCTACACACACACACACACACACACACACACACACACACACACTAGAGGCCCAGTGCACTAAATTCATGCATGGGGGGTGTCCTTCAGCCCAGCCTGCTCCCTCTCCAATCTGGTATCCCTCTCATAATCCAGGACTGCTGGCTCCCAACTGCTCACCTGCCCGCCTTCCTGATTGCCCCTAACTGCTTCTGCCTGCCAGCCTGGTTACCTGTAATCACTCCCCTGCCAGTCTGATTGATGCCTAACTGCTCCCCTGCCAGACTCTTTGCCTCTCCCTGCCCTCTCCTGTGAGCCTAGTCACCCCTAACTGCCCTCCCCTGCAAGCCTGAGTCTCCCCCAGCTGCCCTCTCTTGCTGGCCTAATTGCCCACAACTACTCTCCCTTGCAGGCCTGGTCCCTGCCAACTGCTCACTCATGCTCTCTATCTTGTAGTGACCATCTTGTGTCCACATGGGAGCAGGATCTTTTGACCACATGGGGTCAATCATCTTGGGTGTTGGAGTGATGGTCAATCTGCATATTACTTTTATTAGATAGGATAGAGGCTTGGTGCACAGGTGGGGGTCAGCTGGTTTGCCCTGAAGAGTGTCCCGGATCAGGGTGTGGCTGGAGGGCGTGGCTTGGGGTATAGTGGAGGTATGATCAATTTGCATATTACTCTTTTATTAGATAGGATACACTAGAGGCCAAGTGCACAAAGTTCATATAAGCCAGTTGTTTTGTAGAATTGAAGGTTTGGATTTGTCTTATGTTTCCTCTTGATTAGATTTTGGTCCCTCAGCCTGACCTATGTCCTCTGGCCCTCTCCATGGGAGACCTTGGGGGATGTCCAATGGGGAGTGGGCCAAGCTGGCAGTCAGACATTCTTAGCACTGCCACAGAGGTGAGAGAGGCTCCTGCCAGTGCCACTGCAGTAGCCATACGGTTGGCTTCTGGCTGATTGGTGCTCCCCTCTGTGGGAGCACCCTGACCACAAGGGGGCAGCTTCTGCATTGAACATCTGCCTCCTGATAGTCAGTGCATGTCATAGTGACCAGTCATTCACCATTCAGTCAATTTGCATATTAGCATTTTATTATATAGGATACTTGGTTTTGTTCTGTTTTGCTAAAGCATTTCAGGTTCTTGTAGACATTATGACATTTCACAGACTTAGGAAATTTCCAACATAATACTCCCCATATTGAAATTTCCAAAATTGTCCCATTCATGTCCTTTATAGCTGATTTTTTGATGATCATCTGTCTTTTGTCTCCTCTAACTCAGAACAGTTCCTTAGCCTTCTCTGTTCTTTATGATATTGATATTTCCAATGAGTATAAGCCAATTGTTCTACAGAATTGAGGGTTTGGAGTTGTCTGATGTTTCCTGTTAATTAGATTTGGGTTAAATATATTTGGCAAGAAGGCTCCATAGGTGATGCTGTGTCCTTCATAGTGCATGATATCAGGTGGCTCAGGATGTTATGATGATATTAAACTTGATCACTGGCAAAGGGGTATCTGCCAGATTTCTCCATTATAAAAGTATTTTTTTCCTTTTGAAATCAATAAATAATCTGTGGAGAGATAATTTGAGATTCTGTGAATATCTTGTTTCCTAGTAACCTTTCATTTAATGATATTAGCATCCACAGATGCATCTTTCCAGAATCAGTTATTGCTATGATGGTTATGAAAATGATGACTTTCTACTTCTCTTGTTTTTTGTTTTTTCCTTTACTCATTAGCTGTCTTACTTTTGTAAATAAAATGTCTCTTTTCTCTCCTCACTTTAAAAAAATCAGTGTGGACTGAAGAAACTTTTAAAAATTTATTACATTTTAATCTATTCTTCTCATTATACATTTCAATACAATAATTGTCCCAAATTTAATTAGTAAGAGCTCCCACAAGTAGACGTTTCCAGTCAGATTTTGAGCACCTTTTTTCTTTTCACCGTAACAAGAGGCTTCAGGCTTCCTTTGTACTTTCCCTTCTCCAAACCAGAAATCAGCAATTTCCCCAAAATGTCCTGGTTTCTTTTAGTGGGGATGTTATTTAGAAACCAATATCGTGGAACTGGATGTGTTTATTTCTAACAGGGTATCATTGTTTTCAGTTGGTGGTATCATTGCTTCTAGAGCCGTTCAGTGGACAGAACTAGTAAATAAATACACACACAAATAGGAGTTTAAGGATACCTCTAATGCTAATTCATGCCACGACATTCTTTTTCCCCTTCCCTCATCTGTATCTGTATTTTCTTTCTCCCACAAAGGAAAAACCCTGGGTCCCAACAACAATACGTCCATATGTACTCATTTGTAGCTATAATAATTCCTTTCCCAAATTTTATAATTGTAACATCAATGCCAACAACAAGCAAATTAACTTCAAGATCTGTCTGCACTTTTAAAAAAAATTGTTATTTATCTTTATTTTGAGGGTATTACAGATGCCCCCCAATATCCTCCATTGCCCCCCTCCATCCAGTTCCTGCCCCACCCAGGCCTTCACCACACTATTGTCTGTGCCCATGGATTATGCATATATGCATATAAGTTCTTTGGTTATTCTCTTCTCTCCCACACTCCCCCCTTCTCTCTGGGATTTGTCAGTTTGTTCCATGCTTCTGTGTCTCTGGGTCTATTTTGTGCCTCAGTTTATTTTGTTCATTTGATTCCGCATATAAGTGAGATCATGTGATACTTGTCTTCCTCTAACTGGTTTATTTTGCTTAGCATTGTACTCTCCAGGTCCCTCTATGCTATCTCAAAAGGTAAGAGATCCTTCTTTTTTTTAATAGTTGCATAGTATTCCATGGTGTAAACAAACCATAGCTTTTTTATCCGCTCATCTGCTGATGGACACTTGGGCTGTTTCCAGATCTTAGGTATGGTGAATAGTGCTTAGTGTCTGTTTTTGTGTTTCTGCTTTGGTAGGCTAAGGTGCGGTGAGTAAAAGGCAGGATGTCCTAGAATCATGTTCTTTCCTTCCCGAAAGCCTAATAAAAAAATTTAAAAGCCCACAAAACTTCCGCTCACTTAACCCAGATTCCACTTTTGAAAAATGTATGCATATTAACATTTTGAAAATACAAATACTGACCCTGGAAGGGTTAAGCTCCTTTCAGCCATTTATAGCAGCCTGATTAATTTCAATCTGTTTGCTTTCTCTAAATCCTGGAGGAGCTGCAGTGAGACTGCACTTTGCAAAGAGGCGAGTATTTTGTAGCACAGAGACAACCTCAAGGAACATCCTGGGATGCAAGCCCAGTGCAGGAGGGAAGTGAGGGAGTAGGCAGTCTCTGCAGGAAGAGGGAGATTCCTTTATAAACACAGCGCTAGGCCAGATTTTTATTATTTTCCAGTCTTGCATAGAGCCTTGGTTATTCAGATACCAAAATACCAACTGGAACTCATTTTCCTAACACCAACACAGTTTAATTAATTAATTGTTCATCAACCCAGAGATTTTGTCTATTGCAAGAGGCTCTGCCTCAGGACTTCAAGCTCACCGCTGGTCATTACACGAAGGCAGTTTTGCCTATATTGAAACGCCATGCCCTATCATAATTTGTTAATGCCTTATGACTGAGTTATTTTTCTCTGTCACAGAATTAATAATCTCCAAGTCCCAAAATGCATGAATCCGAGAACTAGAAGTTCCTCAGAGATTTTTATCTATCCTTTTAAGTTGATGTCCCAAGAGACAGACATGCTTGGCACAGAAGTGGCAGAGCTTGTGCCATAACAGGGGTTTTGGACCCTTGGCCCTTGTACTTGTTAGCTGCTACACCAAAACTCACCTCTCTCTTTTCTCTTGGAAAGAGCATTTGATCAAACTTGTAGGTCATAAAAGCATTGGCATCTGCTTGCAAGCATTTCTACTTCTGGAAAACTAGAGATTTTACTTTCATTTCATGCAAGGATAGCCAAGTAGTATATGGAGGTCACACATTAAAAAAATAAATAAATAAAGCCTAATTTTTACCTATTTTGTTTTAATCTGATACATTTGGAATCCTTGGGAGATGTTCATTTAATTTTTTTGCATCTCCACTTTGCAGTAAAATGCAGTGTAGCACTGGGTTAAGGATGCATAGTGGGGTCAGTCTGCCTGCTTTCTAATTACTAGCTATGTGAGTTGGGAAAGTTCCTTTCTCCTTATTTGAAAAACAAGAATAACAATATATGCCCCATGAGGTTATGTGTGGATTCATTTAACTAATGCATACAAATCTGTAACAGAGGGCCTGACACTTTGTAAATGCACAGTCATTGATGCTGTCTGGAAAAGGAAGTCTGCATAGACGAGGCATCTTCAGTTCAGGGTTTAAGTACAATTTCTCTTGTTTTCCATTTCATAAGTAGAATTGAATGTTTTCAGATATTTAACTGCCTGAAAATAAAAATGAGTTATATAATTTTTAAATTAATATGTTATTTTTTTAGAGAAGTTTTAGGTTTACAGAAAAATTTGAGGAGAAAGTACAGAGTTCCCTATACTCCCGCTCCTCCTCAGGTTCCCCTGTTGTTTACATCTTGCATTAGCATGATATGTTAATTACAGATGATGAACCCATATTGATACATTACTGTTAACAGAAGTCCATAGTTTACATTAGGGTTCATTCTTTGTGTTGTACTATACTATGAGTTTTGCCAAATGCATATTGTTATCCACCATTGCACAGTGTCATGCAACATAATTTCACTGTCCTAAAAATTCCCTATACTGTGCCGTTTTATGCCTGCCTTCCTTTCCCTACCACTGGGAGCCAGTAATCGTCTTCAGAATGTCATATAGTTGGCATCTTATAGTATACTAGAGGCCCCGTACACAAAATTTGTGCACAGGAGGGGTGTCCCTCAGCCCAGTCTCTCCAATCTGGGACCCCCTGAGGGATAGGCCTCTATCCTCATTTAGGCCCAATACTGGTGGAATCAGACCTAAATAGGCAGTCAACATCCCTCTCACAATCCAGGGACTGCTGGCTCCCAACTACTTGCCTGCCCTCTTGATTGCCCCTGTTTTCTGCCTGCCAGCCTGATCACCCCTTAACCACGCCCCTGCGAGCCTGATTGATGCCTAACTGCACCCCTGCCAGCCTGTTTGCCCCTAACTGCCCTCCCCTGCAGGCTTAGTTACTCCTAACTACCCTCCCCGGCAGATCTGATCATCCCCTATTGTCTTCCCCTGCAGGCCTGGTTCCTCCCCATTGCTCTCCCCTGCTGGCCACTTGTGATGGTCATCTTGTGTCCACATGGGGGAAGGATCTTTGACCACATGTGGGCAGCCATCTTGTGTGTTGGAGTGATGGTCAATCTGCATATTACTCTTTTATTAGATAGGATAGAGGCCTGGTACCTGGGTAGGGGCCAGCTGGTTTTCCCTGAAGGGTGTCCCAGATCAGGGTGGGGGTTCCCTTGGGACGTGGGGTGACCTGGGCGAGGGGCCTGTGGTGGTTTGCAGGCCGCCAACACCTTCTGGCAACCCAAGCAGAGGCCCTACTATCTGGGATTTATTTATCTTCTACAATTGAAACTTTGTAGCCTGGAGTAGTGCCAAGCCTCCTGCTCTCTCTGCGGTGGCAGCCATTTCTGTTAGGATTTATTTATCTTCTATAATTGAAACTTTGTAGCCTTAAGTGGAGGCCTAGACAGGCCAGGCCTGCAGAAACTGGGGTTCCTCCATCGCAGGGGGCAACTCAAGCCTCCTGCTCTCTCCAGCTTCATGGCTGCCACCATTTTTGTTGGGATTTATTTATCTTCTATAATTGAAACTTTGTAGCCTTGAGTGGAGGTTTAGGTCTGCCAGGGTGTGTGGAATGCTTGGCTTCCTCCATTGCTGGGAAAACCCAAGCCTCCCTCCTGCTCTCTCTGTGGCGCAGCCATCTTGGTTGGGGTTAATTTGCATACTTGCTCCTGAATGTCTTATGGACGTGACTTGTGGGTGTGGTGGAGTGATGGTTAATTTGCATATTACTCTTTTATGAGATAGGATGGCTTTTCAGATTGTTTTCTTTCACTTAGCAATGTACATTTAAGGTTCCTCCGCATCTTTTTGTGGTTTGATAGCTTATTTCTTTTTATTGCTGAATAATATTCCATTATGTAACACCATTGCTTTATTTATTCACCTCAGGAAGAACATCTTGGTTGCTTCCAAGTTTTGGCAGTTATGAATAAAGCCACTATAATAAGTGTGTAGGTTTTTGTCTGGAAATTATTTCTTAGCATATTTGGGTAAACACCTGAGATAGTGATTGCTGGATCCTATGGTAACACTATGTTTAGTTTTCTAAAAATCTTTCTGTTTTCCAAAGTACCAGTATATTCCTATCAGCAGTGAATGAGGGTTGTTGTTCCACATTCTCACCAACATTTGGCATTGTCAGTGTCTTAGACATTCTCTTAGGTATATACTAATGTATCTTTGTTTTCTAATTCGAATGTCTAGTGATATATGGTATTAAGCATCTTTTTAGATGCTAATTTCTCTCCAGGCCTCTACCAGGGATGCTGAAGAGCCTCACCTTTCTTATCAGGCCCCATTGATAGGCGCAGAGATGTTGATTGACATAGAAACTGACCAATCAGAACCAAATTTGGGTGAAGTGTGAGGAGCCAATGGCTGCCTAGGAGGTGGAGCTTTTGACGCTGACTGGCATAGACACCAACAAATCAGAACCAAATTGGCCAGCAGAGGAGGGCATTTGGGGATGAGATCAGGACTGCAGGGGAGGGCAATTGGGACAAGATCAGGCTGGCTGTGGAGGACATTTGGGGGTGAAATCAGGTTGGCAGGGGAGGGCAGTTAGGGTTGATCAGGCAGGCAGAGGCAGTTGGGGGCGAGATCAGGTCAGCAGGGGAGAGCTGTTGGGGGCAAGATTAGACTGGCAGGGGAAGGCAGTTAAGAGTGATCAGGCAAGCAGGCAAAGAAGTTAGGGGAGATCAAGCAGGCAGGCAGGTGAGCAGTTAGGAGCCAATGGTCCCAGCTTGCGAGAGGGATGTCCAGCTGCAAGTTTAGACCCAATCCCTGTCTGATTAGATCTAAACTGGCAGTTGGACATGCCTCAAGGAGTCTCTGATTGGAGAGGGTGCAGGCTGGGGTGAGGGAACCCCCCCCTCCATGCACAAATTTCATGCACTGGGCCATTAGTAATACTATGTATAATGAAGCTGAAAACTTGCTACTGTTAGTGACATTGTAGCTGTAGTGATACTGCCATTATGACATTCTAGCACAACACATTACTCACGTATTTGTGGTGATGCTGGTGTAAAGCAGCCTTCTCTGCTGCCAGTAGTATAGCAATATAGCACATACAATTATGTGCACTACATAATACTTGAAGGTGACAAATAATTACATTATTGGTTCCTGTATTTACTATACTACACTTTTATAGTGATTTTGTAGTGTACTTTTTTTTCTATTAAGAAAAGTGCTGTAAAAAAGTATCCTGTTACGCTGGCAGCAACCTTATTCATCTCATGTTCATGGCATCTTTTGATTGCATCATTTCTCTTATGCTTGATTTAATCTCTTGTTTTATAAATTAAGTGTAGCCTAAGTGCACAGATTTTATAAAGTCTACAGTAGCTCACATAACCTCTTAGCCTACATGTTCATTCATCATTCACTCGCCAACTCAACTTCAAGTCTTGCAAACTCCATTCATGGTAAGTGTAGCATTTTTTATCTTTTATACCACATTTTCTGTGTTTGATATGTTTATGTAACCAAATGCTTATCATTGGGTTAAAATTGCCTACAGTATTCAGTACAGTAACATCTCTACCGGTATGTAGCTTGGGAGCAATAGGCTGTTCCATACAGCAGAGGTGTGTAGCAGGCTATTCCATCTTAGTGCACTCTGTGATATTAGCACAAGGACAAAGCCACCTGACAACACATTTCTCAGAGCATCATCCCACCATTAAGTGATGCACGACTGTGTTCCTGAAGACATTTACAAGATATTTTAACCACTGAAGACCTGAGAGAGTACTTAATGCTTTTTCAGCAAACAAAATTTCTTCAGCTATGTGGAGAAATATTACCAAGTTTATGGAATTGTTTATCAGAAACATTTTCACATTTCATTTTTTTTAAAATTTTATTTTAAAATGACTTGGAAAGAGATGGAATGGAGTGTATGCTTTAGAGCTGGTTGTATTTCTTAACTGAAACCTATTCCCTCAATAAAATGTTCTGTGTAGTTATTGTTCAAATACTTCCAGTCCTTTATAATTTATTTTTATCTGTCCTATCCTTTCAGTTACTATTTGGGGGATTTTTAAAATGCTTGAGTCCCTCTCTCCCTTCTTCCCTTGTTCCCTTCTCTGTTTATCTGTCTCCCTTCCTCCCTTCTTCCCTCCCTCTTTCTTACTTCCATCCCTTTCTTTCTTTTTAAATCCCTGTACTTGGCTAACAAGCCTTCACATCTGCTGACACTATTGATCCTAGGAATAAAAACATGAGATGATCTCTGGGAAAATATCCAGGCACAGAGCCCAGGCAATCCATAAAGCCCAAATATTTCAAATCATGCAGGTCTCGTGAAATATTTTCAGAAATACAGTTGCCTGTGATTTGGTTTTGTAGGCCTGTTTAAAGGAAAGGTTATATAGTTTTTCTTGAAGTTGTTTCTATTTTTCAAACTCCCAACCTTCATGAAAACCAAGAGTCATTTCTTCTCTGAATGTTTCTTTTTAGGTCCCCTTGGTGCATCCTTTTTAGCAGTAATGTAGCCACTCACCGGATGATAGTTTGTTTAATGTTGAAGCAAATGCTCTAAAAAATAAAATTGAGTAAAGGATTTATTTTTTTAAAGTTTATTTAATCAAACTACAAAACAGAAATGAGTTCATGTTATACTTTATTTTTAAAATAAATGTATTGGAGTGACATTGGTCAACATGAACATACAGGTTTCAGGTGTGGGTTTTTATGTTACAAGATCTGTATGCAGCACCGTGTGCCCACCACCCAAAGTCAAATCTTCTCCTGTTACTATATATTTGGGCCTCCTTCTCCCCCTGCCCCTTTCCCTCTAGCAATCACCACGCTGCTGTTTGTGTTCACGAGTTTCAGTTATATATCATGTTATTCTTTAAATAAAGAGCTTTCTCCCGAAATGATACGTGATATGATGGGCTCGTGGTGAAAGAATTAATAAATAATAAGTAGTGTTTACATTTTGGTCCAGCTGTTCTTTGTATTTTTACCTCTGATATTCTTCTTTGGTTTCATACCTCTCCCTATCTTATATTTACTCTGTGTTTCCAAGTATTAATGTTACAAACAAATGAACAATATTAAATAAGGCAGGCCCCTTAGTTCCACAAGTATGTATACTTATGTCCCCCAAATGCAAGATGTTCATAGCAGCATAATTTTTAGTAAGAACAACTGGAAAATATTGAAATATCAATTTACAGTAAACTGGATAAATAAATTGTGATATAGTCATACAATAGGATACTACAGAGAAGTAAAAATGAATGACTTATAAATGCACACAACATAGACAAAATCCACAAAAAAGTAAATAGTGAACAATTCCATTTTTAGAAAGTTTAAACAACATTTCCTACCCTTAAGGCAGGAAACGATTATCTGGGGCCTGGAGAGACTTCTGGGAGTTTGGGGAGATTCCATCTCTTGCTTTAATGCTAGTAACATATATTTTAACCTACTGACTTTTGCTTGTATGTATGACTGTTATATTTTAATAACATGCTACAAGAGCCGAAACGGGTTTGGCTCAGTAGATAGAGCATCATCGGCCTGCGGACTGAAGGGTCCCAGGTTCGATTCCAGTCAAGGGCACGTACCTTGGTTGCGGGCACATCCCGGGTAGGGGGTGTGCAAGAGGCAGCTGATCAATGTTTCTCTCTCATCGATGTTTCTAGCTCTCTATCTCTCTCCCTTCCTCTCTGTGAAAAGTCAATAAAATATTTAAAAAAACAAAAACAAACAAACAAACAAAAAAACATGCTACAAGAAAGACAATATGTGCGTCCAACTCAGCCTCAATGAAGGCAGCATTGAATTGATAGCAGTTAATAATGGGGTGAGGGGAGGAAATGTGAGGCAATTCTGATTTTAACATATATGTTTAGTCTATTTTGAAAGAATATTTAATATTAACACTGTAAATTATTATCTTTTGCATATCAAAGTTACATATTTCAAATAAATCATCATTTATATTTACAGTATATAAATGCAAAGAACTAATTTCCCACTAAACCATCATTTCCTTAAAATGGTACATGTGATGTTATGAAATCAGCTATTAAATATTTGAAATAGTGGAAGAGTGGTCCTTTCTTCAGAGTCTTAAGTGTCTTACCCTTGTGTACAGCATAGAGATCTAATTTTACGAGGAAGCATATAAGGGCCACTCTGGCCTAGACTCTTGCTGAATCTCTAGTTACCCCTCTCCCCAATCCCTCTTCTCATGCTTCCTCTCTCCAAAATACATACCTAGCTGCTTGCAGTTCTGGTAACACTCTTTCCAGACCTGCAAGTGTTTGCTCTTGCCATTTCTTGTGCCTTCCTTCTTCCTCGCATTCCCACCCTGTTTACTCTTGTTGACCTTAGTATCTCTAGTGCTTAACACAGTGTGTGGTACAGAGTGGGCTCTTAGTAAATTAAGGGCAGCTTGAAGAATTTATCAGCTTCTGCTAATGCATTACATCATTATGTCCCCTAAAATAATTGTACGTCTGTTAGATTTTAACATCACTCCAGGTAAGGCGAGTTTCCAATTTGTCTTCTGTCTACTGAAGCACTTAGATTAGAACATGGTAGGAACTTAATAAAGATTGAATGGATGAATGATTTGAATGTTTTGAATTGATACACAAGCCAGACATCAGCTAAAGTTGTCTTGGGTGTATGTCTTATGAATTTTTAGTGTTGATTTAGCTTTCTTGTTACACTATTCATAGATGCAAGAGCAGTTGATATCTATTTTTAGTATGTATTTTGTGGGTAGGTGCTAGGCAGTGAGAGGAATCTAGGTAAGATTTTATTGTGAATAATTTACAAAACAGATTTTAAAAACATACATTCATTATAGATATAGATCAATTGTGTGTACTGTGGGGAAATAGTTTGCTACTGACCCCCTGCTTTAAGAGAGGCTGTTAAATACTCTAAAGGCACCTCTCAGAAATATTTTTGTTTTTCAGCAAAGCTATCAATAGCTCTTTGCTTTATAGAGATGGATGGGGTTGGGGAAAGTTGGGTCTGAGTTTTTTTTGTTTTTGTTTTTTTTTAACAGAAATGAATCAATCATCAAGTTAGAGTTGAAATGTCATCTTTTCCTTCTTCTTAACAAGCCTGCCTTCCACATCCATCCCTGAAGAAAACACACGAGTGCTTCGAAACCCTTGCCTGTTTTGCTGTTGTTTTATTTGTAGCTTTATAGAGTTGCTTTAAGAAATAGTGCACAATCGGTCTTTGTGGAAATACTCTTTTCCTTCCTAATGCCTTTAGAAAAATTTCTCCCTTATTTCTTTAAACATTGAATTCCATTTCTGTTTGACAGTTCTAAACCCAGATGCTGTTGTATGGAGGATGGAAGCTTTATTTTGGATATATATTTTTTTCCTTTTCTTCAATATGTTTTTTGTCTACTCATTCTAGTATTAGGCTCTCATTTCCATGTCATGTGGCTGACAGAGACCATGTAACATTTAAAAAGGAGGATTCCCAAAATTGTCTCACTGAAGCCTGCAGAGCTGAGGAAGGAAATGTTATCAGGGCTAACAGTGAATTCTAGGGTCCTCAACCTTCCTAATGCCAGGTCCCTTTGAGAACCACTGCCTTAGAGGAAGGGGATGGCATTAAAGGAGATGAAAGTCGGGGTTGCCAGATGGTGAAAGCCATGAGCTAAGGAGGTATTGTCTCTACCTCTACTTCACCCCGCCATGTCCTTGAAAAAGGTTGGGGGGGGGAGGGGCCTGTAGGAGATCAACCATAGGACTTATATGCATGTATATATGGGCATGGCCAGTGGATGCAGGGCAGTGGGGGTGGGAAGGGGGGAGGACAGATGGGGGCATGTGCTGGGGGGTGGGGAGGGCAATAGAGAAAAAAATAAAAAGCATTTAATCTCAAAGATTCAGGGTGAAGCAGGACTTAACAACAGTTTTATGACATGGCAAAAGGCTTATTTTAGAATGGTTTGGTGAGTCATCTTGTGGGGTCTTCTGATTTAAAAGATTTAACTGATAAAGTTAAAAGTTTAACTGATAACGTATAAGGGGAGCTAACTGCATAATCTGAGCTTCAAGATAAACTTTCAAGTAATTTAGAAAATAGGAAATGAGATGTTTTTTCAGCTTGACTTCATTCTTTTACAATAATGGGGATAGTTTATTTTGTTAATCTGTATTCTTTAAAGGAAAAGCATTGTGTTTTGTAATAACATAATTTTAGGCTATCAAAATGTGCTTTAATCACAGCTCAAAACCTCCAAATATTTATCTTTACATTAAATTTAGACTGAGTGAATTTAAAATTCATTTTAATTTTTGTCACTTTTTTTTTTAAGGAAATAAATAGTAGCCATCAGAAACTGGACTGGCCTTGCTGTTGTAAACTGGGGATTAGGATTTGTCTTTCCTATAAAGGACACGCTGCATTTGGATTAGACATAATCTGATTTTATTACAATACAAAGGCCATTCAAGTCAGCTTGGTGTGCAGGGTCTGTAAACACTATTCAACCCCTGATTGGTCCAGGGAAGAGTATTAACAGAAGGATAATGATGAGTTTTAATCCACATCCCTAAAGCACAACAGCTGTGGTTTCAAATGAGTTTTCTCTCAGACATTAGGAGTGGGACTATATTTCTTACAGCATGATAAAATGAACATTTTTTTACCCACATGAAGAGTATGCCTGTTTAATTTTATCTGATAAGATAGTTTTCTTATTTCTTTCAGAATGTAATATAGATGTTTGACATTTACTTAAAATTAGAATGAACAATAATTTATTGCCCAAAGCAGAACTTTCCTGGCAGTGAAAGTGAGTACTATTGACAGTTATTCAGGGATAAAAGGCCACGCTATGTAAAAATCATATCTTTATCTTCCAATAAAGTTACAAAATCACAGTGAAAATGTTAGAAAAGCAGGTGTCCTTTGCATGCGTGATTCTAAATGTATGGTGCTTTGGAAGTGAAAAAAACAATAATGAGAAAAGCAAAACATGGGCCTGTGGTCACCAAACCTTTTTTAAATGACAGGTTTCTTTAAACATGATTCATACATTTTATTTTCTTCTCATTTTGTGATTTCCAAATGTATTGATCTAGCAAGCATCTATTCAGCGTATATTCTTTGTATGTGTGTGCATTACTAATACCACTGTTTATATTGTACCTGTGGTTTAGAGAATATTACATTATTCTTTGTGAGATATTATGAGGAGAAAAAAGTGCAGAGGAATCCCAGCCCAATATGCATTCAGGATCTAGTTTTGTAGTCAGTGTTTGTTGGTTGACTCTGGAGCATCCTTTCTCTCTTTCGGATGCAGTGTCTCGGACTTCCCACCTGTGAAGTTTGGTTAACAAACATCGTTTCCAAAAGGTCCCTGATGAATTTAAGCAGTCGTTGCTTCCCTTCCCCTTAGCCACAGCCATACAGTTGAGTGATGGTCACGTGGTCTTGATGTATAACACTAGACCAGGGATAGGGAGCCCTTTTTCTGCAAAGGACCATTTGGATATTTATAACATCATGCACTTAATATCATTCACTTAACATAAATTTGTATTGCTATGAAGAAAGCTCATAAATTTATTGAATTTCGAGTCCTGTCTGTGGTTGTCTTGGCAGGGCCTTATATGGCCCATGGGCTGGACATTCCCCATCCTGGCTGGACAAATACTGGCATTTTAATTGAGCTACTAGGGAAACAGACTATGACTTTCTTACTAAAAGCAATTGAAGCTGTAGCCTTAAGAAGTACTAAAGAGCATCTGAGATCTAAACAATCCTGAAGGTGAATTTAATATAATACCTAAGGTCAGAGGGTGGGCATGCATAAAGATAGTCTTGGTGACATTGTTCAGCTACTGGATCAAGCCAAATTCTTCAGTGGTATTTTTGGTTATATGAACAAATAACCCTTCTTGACTTTTACTAAAAAATATAATAACTTTTATTGCAATAAGTTGTACTAATAACTTTCATTGCTCAAGCCTTTGAGTTGGAGTTTCAGTTACTTGAAACCAAAGATTTCTGAGCCTAAAACAAGATTTAAAAATAAATGTAAACCATTTGATTTGCAAATATTTGAGAATCATTATGTGAGAAGATAAATGACGTGCTATTTCTGTGACTGATATAGGAAGGTCTTTGAGCCTGGGTGTTGGGTTAGGGAGGTAGAGACAGAATGAGCCATAAAAATGCAAGAAAAACTATCCAAGTCAGGATGCTCTGTACAAAGAGAAACAATGGAAACAAAGAAAAAGGAGGGTTAAGGAAAATGTTAGGGACACACTTGCTAGTGAAACAAACTTTGACAGAAAGCTAAGAAGTAGTTAAAACTGCAGTCAGCATTGTGTTCTTGGTTGACCTGGGAGAGTTAGCTAGATGTAAAAGCAGATGTGTCTAGTCATAGCAAGCATCTTCATCTTTTCTTTATAATGAAAATTCACTTTTTTTTTTTTGTGAAGCGCTTGCACTGCACCTGTGTAATAGAGCTTAGCAACTCTAGCCAATGTTTGATTATAAGTGAAGAACTTGATGTGTGGGGACAAGATCCAGGCAGAAGTGTGGATCTACCTCTCCCCTTACCTCAATTATTTTATCTCACTTATGTAATCAAGGTTAGCAAATTGGAATATTTCTTTGGCTAAGCTTATATGACTAGTGCAAAGTTATCTTTTAACTCATGAATTTTTGAGCTCTCGAGTATTAGATATTAGAATTGCTATTTTTTTTTAACTTCTCAAACGGAGAGACCATCTATAGGATTTCCATACATGTGCTGAAATCCTTTTTCTCCCCTCATATCCTTCAAGCTTATATATTTCTAAGCAGAACTTTAATATCTTCATAGCCCCTTTTCAAGATAATTTTACACGATCCAAGACCTTAAATGCAATTGATGGCTTACTGACATAAACCTAGAATTCCTGTTTTGGTGCGTTCATTTTTGTGTGCAAGAGAGTAATCTTTTAGAATGGAAAAGGTATTCCAATGACTTAAGTTTTTAAGGATACTGGTCTCCTTTGTTTTCACTCTCAGGGGAGATATCTAGGTTGACTCTGTCCTTCCTTTATAGCCAAATGGTGTTCACATGCAGCCTTACTTACATATTGAAGTTCAAAAGTCCAGGAAAGTTAGGTTCAGTATGTGGAGGTGGCATTGAGAACACAAATGTCCTTCATGGCTTAGAAATGACACCCTCCATGAGTAAGGTCTCTGCCAAACACTCTTGACACCAAAGTCCATGCTGCTGCTGCTGCTGCTGATGATGATGATGATGATGACAATTAGTATTCTACTGAGTCAGACAGAGCATACAAATTTCATCATTATTACTTTGTGTTACTCTTGAACTTTAAAGTATGTTACCAGAAGGAATTGGTTTTACATGTTAGTCTTTTTGCCTTCAGTTAAAAGCTAGTTGAGTGTAAAGGGATGTACAGAGGCCCATTAATTTAATAACTGCAAACTGTGGAATGGCCTCCCACTAGGGCAATGTGTAGTCAGTGGGAGTGATCGGCAATCCTTCATGAAGAGAAGGCCCGAGGAACCTGGAGAAGGACAACAGCTATTTATCTACCTTTTCCCATAGTCTTTTGTAAATCACTGTGCTCAATAGACTTTTATTTAGCTCATTGCCTCAGTGTCATATATATTGTAGAAATCTATGGTGTATAAACTTTTCTCTCATGGAAAACCAAAAATTTTAATCACTTAAAAATAATTCTTAATGCTTCTTTGGAGGTGAATAGTTTCCTCCAAAGGAGGAACATAATGTGTGTATTGATGTTACTTCTTTCTTTTTTATAGGAAACTTTGTATTATTTAGCAGAACATGGTGAATTTTAAGCACATGTTATCACTAATGAGCCATCTCAACTTTGTCTCTTTGGACATGATAGAGGCGCTTGTCTTGTAGTCTGTTTTGTCACTACAGTCAGAATGAATAAATGAATGATGAATTATATCATTTCATTAGGTTAATAAGAATTAAGATGCTCTCTTGGGACTTCTGCTTGGAATATATAATTTGTCATATCTGTGAGGACTATAGTCAAGGCTGAACTGTGAGCTCTGGTTTATCTGATGCATACCAAGGGGAAAACAGGTAGTCATTTATGCCATCTTGGGTAAAGTACATTTTAGTAAAACGGCTAGCTGAGGAATAAAACTGCCTCTCTTGTTGATCTCTGCCAGAGGCCCAAAGGATCACATATAAAAGTAAAGTTTTCTCATGAGAAGTAGAAGTCATTTAACAGGAGTATTAGTTTCATGTGTGGTTTCTGACTAAGGGATATAATGTAAATACATTATAAAAATGTAAAAATAACCAAACTCTGAGTGAGAGGCTTTCCTTATTTGCTCAGCAGCTCCTACCCTGTTCCCAAACTCCTGAACTCTCCATTCTTCCTTTGTTGGAAGAAACCCAAGTGTCTAACAGATTATTTAAAGTAATTAACATGAGTATTTCTGATAATAATTGGCTTTAAAGACTTTTAGTTACAAAGACCTTAATTGACCTCAAGTGACTGAGTTTGTGATTACTACTTTAACTGTGGCGTAGCTTGGCGGAAAGGGAGGGACAGAGTGCCACAGGGAGGAAGGATGAAGGGTGCTCTGACAGCCGGAGTTTGTGTCCACTCACCAGTTGCAACATCCTGCAAGGACTTTCTGTAAAGACTAAGACTCTTTCCTTCAGTATGTGCTTTGAGTAGAAAAAGAAAAAACTGTTTTGTAGAAAAATTTTCTAATAGTTCCATTTGAAATTTTCTATTGGTTTTGATAGGTTGGACTGAAATGCACAATCAGGAAATTTTGCAGTTGTTTCTAGGCTAGCCATATGTAAAAGAGACATGCAGTAATACATTGAGACTTATCCATAGCTAATAATATTATTAGTGTTTTAATGTCTTAGGAAGAAACTCTATTCATAAAACTCATTTCCTAACTTAGAATATTTAGGGGAAAAAGCAAACATTCTCCCCCCCTTTGGGTCAAAAAGGAAATTAAAAAATACAACCACAGTCTTTTAAGAAAATAAAGAAGAAAATTTCATATCAAAGTTATGCTTTGCAGGCAACATGTATTTATAAATAAATTCATAACAATAAGAGGACTTATTGTTAAAAATAAAATTTGAAAGTAAATTTGTAAACTATTAAACTCTAGATATTTAGAAGGAATAAAATCTTGAAGCAGAATAACAGCAATAAACTGAACTAAACCAGAAAGAATAAAATAATAATAAAGTTAAACAGAATTTAATGTTGGTAAACTGAAAAACAATAGGATTGGTGTTCTAAGACTGGTTTAAAATCAAATAAATAAACTTTTGGTAAATCCTATCTAATAAAAGAGTAATATGCAAATTAACCATCACCCTGTTACACCTGAAAGCCACGCCCACAAGCCAATCAGGAGTGAATATGCAAATTGACCCAGCCAAGATGGCTGTTGCCACAGAGAGAGTAGGAGGGAGACTTGGGTTTACCCGGCAATGGAGGAAGCCAAGCTTTCCACGCACCCTGGCCAGAGTTTCAATTATAGAGGATAAATAAATCCCAACAAAAATTGTGGTAGCCACAAAGCAAACAGGAGGCTAGGATTCCCCAATGATGGAGGAGGACAAGCTTCCTACACACACTGGTCAGCCCAGGCCTCTGCTGAAGGTTACAAAGTTTCAATTATAGAAAATAAATAAATCCCAACAAAAATGGCAGCAGCCATGGAGCTGGAGAAAGCAGGAGGCTAGAGTTGCCCCTAGTGATGGAGGAAGCCAAGCTTCTACAGCCCTAGCCTGTTTTGGCCTCCACTCAAGGCTACAAAGTTTCAATTATAGAAAATAAATAAATCCCAATAGAAATGGCTGCCACCATGAGGCAAGCAAAAGGCTTGGCTCTACTCCAAGGTTTCAATTGTAGAAGATAAATAAATCCCAGATACCAGTGCTTCCCCTTGGTTTGCCAGACGGTATGGCCGGCATGTGAACCACCACCGGCCCCTTGTCTAGGCCCTCCCACACCCCAAGGGAACACCCATCCTGATCTGGGACACCCTTCAGGGCAAACCAGCTGTCCCCCACCCATGCATTGGGCCTCTATCCTATGTAATAAAAGAGTATTATGCAGATTGACCATCACTCCACCACACAAGATGGATGCCCCCATGTGGTCACAAGATCCTGCCCCCATGTGGACACAAGATGGCCACCACAAGATGGCTAGCAGGGGAGGACAGTTGGCAAGAACCAGGCCTGCAAGAGAGGGCAGTTGAGGGAGATCAGGCCAGGAGGGGAGGGCAATTAGGGGTGACCAGGCCGGCAGAGGAGAGAAGTTGGGAGTGACCGGACCTGCAGGGAAGGGCAGTTGGGGGTGACCAGGCCTACAGGGGAGGCCAATTAGGGGTGTCCCGATCTGCAGGGGAGGGCAGTTAGGGGCAAACGGACTGGCAGGGGAGCAATTAGGCATCAATCAGGCTGGCAGCGGAGTGGCTAGGGGGTGATCAGGCTGGCAGGCAGAAGTGGTTTGGGGCGATCAGGAAGGCAGGTAGGTGAGCAGTTGGGAGTTAGCAGTCCTGGGTTGTGAGAGGGATGTCCCACTGGGATTGGGCCTAAACAGACAGTTGGACATCCCTCGAGTGGTCCCAGATTGGAGAGGGAGAAGGCTGGGCTGAGGGACATCTCCCCTTTTATGCACTGGACCGCTAGTGGAATAGTAAAAAGAGAGAAATGCAAATAAATGCATTTAAGAATAAGTAAAGGACTATGGCTACAGCCAGAAAAGATTAGGAGTTGTGCCAATACCTTGTGAAACTTTATGTAGATATACTGGAAAATCTTGATGAAATCTTCTGTATGTTAATTCTCATCAACAAAACCAAAGCCACATAGTTAACTGGAAAGGATATTTTTAAATAACTATTATAGAAAAGTATCAAATTTTTATTAGAAAGCTCTTACAGCTCAGGAAAATATATCAGTAGAAAATTTTAAGTTATATATAAATATATCTACATTTACATTTATACATACATATGCATTCCTAAGGCATTTGAAAAGTCTGGAAATATGATAAACTTATTTTTAACAGTATGCTAGTTACATTTTCAAAAATAATCACAGGACATTTTTCTTTGACTTGTAGACACCATTTTGGGGGAAATACCCAAAGTACTATGTCTAATTCTTATATGTCTAATTCTGGAAATTGTACAATTCACATATTACAGAGTGTCCAGAAAGAATGTAACACGCGGGAAAAGTATATTTATAGAATCTCAGCAATCTCAGCTGTTGTTGACTAATATGTACCAAGGAGAAGAGGCCAAGATTTGTTTTAGGAGTCTGAGCATCTCACATTTTACTTTCTAAGGAAAAAAAAAAAACTGAGAAACTTTGCGTTTTCTTTTCTGAGGGAGCGTTAAATTGGGTTGCCCGAGAGAGAATGAGATTTCAGGACTTGAAAGAAGTGGAAGGTCTCACCTAGACTCATGAGTTGTAAAGTAGAGAGGAAACTGGCAGGGGCCCACCCTCCCTCCATGGAGGATACAGGGGTTATGTGGCAGAGGGGGAGATGTTGTCAGGGTAGGTAGTGTCATGAGGGATACCATTCTATTTGGGGCATTTAAAGACTCCACGGTCTGCTACAGGCATGGAGAGAGCGGATCCACCTACTTTTGACCTGTCCTTGGGATTTAGACACTAGTAACTTGGTGGTGACCACAAATACTGAGGCCATAGCCCATCCTAAAATTTGCTGCATTTCTTGGTGTTCTTATAAGACCAAGGCAGGAAGGAGTGTGACCTAACAAATACTGTCTATTGGCAAAAGGATATTCAAAGCTACACATTATTTGATTTATGATACTCAGAGCTAGACTCTATTTCATTACGAGAAATTAAACAGGGTGCTATTAGATTGTGGTGCAAATTTGTATTTACATTGTTTGTTTATAAATGCATATATTTATGCACACTTACCTATGAGATGCTGACATAAAACACACTAAATATTAGTGAGTGCACCTCTGTTACCTTTCATCTGATGAAGAGGCTTTGGAAGTATAACTGTGGGGAAGAGTCATGCCCCTGGATGAGTTTGATGATCCTCCAGATTTATCTTGGGGTTGATGAAATCCGATGAGAATTAGGGCTAGCACTGAATATGAGAACATTTGTATCCTTTCTATTGATTTTTGCATGGTAGACCTTCTTCCCATCAGCTCTGAAGAGCAAGGCAGAGTGAACTGACCTGAAGTGTCCATATACTGTGTCAGCTCTTTATGGTAGTTAGTTGGAAAAGTTGGAACATTTCTGGCAAGGGTGTATTTCCTCTTTATATATGACACTAACACACTAGCAAGGGACTTAACTGTGACATTCACAAGTTATTTGCCTGTTAAACCCTACATTAAAATTAGGTGATATTTAATCAAGAGACATTAATCAATTGTAGTACTGATTTAAAGAGCCATTTAGTGGAGGGGGAAAAAAAGTTCTTTATATCAGATTATTGTAAACTGAAAGAAAAATAGCATTCTGCTAACTAATAAAGTGAAATGCTTAACCTGACTGAATCTCCATGTTCTGCTGCTAAATCATTGTAGGCTATTTTTTAGACTTAATTTGTATGTGTTTAATTAAGACATTTGGAGTTACTTGCCTCTTATGTAGGAAAAGAAAATGTTAATAAAACTGTCTGTATTTTCGTAATTTTTTTTTTACAAAACGTTCTCATTATGCAGTATGCAGGGACATGAAAAGGTACTCTCTTTCTTCCTACCTGTTATATGCTCTTCTTTCTCTCTCTCATACACACACACACACACACACACACACACACACACACACAATAATGCCTGTATATTCATAGTTAAATGATTGCTGTTTTTTTCTCTCCACTATTTGGTAACCTACTTCTGACTTTTTCTTTATTTTAATTGTTGAGATTATTACAGATGTCTCTCTTTTCCCCCACAATTCTCCCCTTCCACCTGGTTCCTGCCCTTCCCCAAGCCTTCACTGCCCTATTGTCTGTGTCCATAGGTAATGCATATCTATGTCTATATCTATATATCTATATCTATATCTTTATCTATATCTCCTATCTAATAAAAGAGTAATATGCAAATTGACCATACCTCTGCTATACCCACCAGCCATGCCCACCAGCCAATCAGAGTGAGTATGTAAAGTAACCCAACCAAGATGGCTATGGCCACAGAAAGAGCAGGAGAGAGGCTTGGGTTGCCCTGTCGATGGAGGAAGCCAAACTTTCCACATACCCTGATGTGCCCAGGCTTCCTCTTAAGGCAACAAAGTTTCAATGACTGTGCCAACAGAAGGCTTGTCTCCTCTCCAGACTACAAAGTTTCAATTGAAACTGCAAACCACCACACGCCCACCCCTCAGGCCACTTTATGCCCCAAGGGAACACTCACCCTGATCCAGGACACCCTTCAGGGCAAACCAGCTGGCCCCCTCCCATGCACCAGGCCTCTATCCTATTTAATAAAAGAGTAATATTCAGATTAACCATCACTCCATCACACAAGATGACTGCCCCATGTGGTCACAAGATCCTGCCCCTGTGTGGACACAAGATGGCCAACAGAGGAGGACAGTTGGCAGGGACCAGGCCTGCAAGGGAAGGCAGTTGTGGCCAATCAGGTCAGCAGGAGAGGGCAGTTGGGAAGGACCAGGCCTGCAAGGGAGGCAGTTGGGAGTGATCAAGTCTGCAGAGGAGGGCAATTAGGGGTGACCAGGTTGTCAGAGGAGGGAAGTTGGGGGTGACCGGGCCTGCAGTGAAGGACAGTTATGAGTGATCAGGCCTGCAGAGGAGGGCAGTTAGGGATGATTAGGCTTACTGGGGAGGGATGTCACTATTTGGATCGAGCCTAAACAGGCAGTTGGACATCCCTCAAGGGATCCCCGATTGGAGAAGGAGCAGACTGAGCTGAAGGACACTCCCCCTTTTAGGCTTTTTATATATAAAAGCCTAAGTGAGTGTTATGACCAGATGACTGGCCAGTAGCTATGATGCTCACTGACCACTAGGGGTCAGACTCTCAACATAGGAGTTGTCCCTTGGTGGACAGTGCACTCCTGTAGCCAACCTTCCGCAGCCAGCCAACCTCTGATAGTCCCTCCTCCTGGCTGGCTGCCCCTGATCAGCCCTGATCACCAGCCAGGCCAAGGGACCTCACCAGTGCATGGATTCATGCACTGGGCCTGTAATATGCATATAAGATTTTTGTTTAATCTCTTTTCACCCTCCTCCTACTCTCTTCCCTCTTAGATCATCAATCTGTTTCATTTCTATGCCTCCGATTCTATTTTATTCACCAATTTATTATGTTCATTATATTTCTTATTCTTTATTTTTACTTTTAGATTCAATTGTTGATAGGTATATATTTGTAGCCATTTTGTTGTTCATATTTTTTATCTTTTCTTCTTCCTCTTAAAGAATATCCTTCAACATCCTGTCTAATAAAGAGGTAATATGCAAATTAACCATGACTCCAACACACAAGAAGGCTGCCCCCATGTGGACACAAGATGGCCACCACAAGATGGCCAGGAGAGGAGGGCAGTTAGGGGTGACCAAGCCTGAAAGGAAGGGCAGTTGTGGAGGGACCAGGCATGCAGGGCAGGGCTATCAGGCCAACAGAGGAGGGCAGTTATTGGTGACCAAGTCAGCAGGGGAGGGCAGTTAGGGGTGATCAGGCTGGCAGGGGATGGCAGTTAGGGGCAATCAGGCTGGCAGGGGAGGGCAGTTAGGGGCAATCTAGCTGGCAGGCAGGCGAGTGGTTAGGAGCCAGCAATTCTGGGTTGTGAGAGGGATGTCTGACTGCCTGTTTAGGCCTGATCCCTCTGGGCTTAAATGGGCATCCCTTGAGGGGTCCCAGATTGGAGAGGGTGCAGGCTGGGCTGAGGGATATCAGCCCACTCCATGCACGAATTTCATTCACCAGACCTTTTGTTTCATATAATAATAGTTTGGTGGTGATAAACTCATTTAGCTTTTCCTTGTCTGTGAAGCTTTTTAAAAAAAAAATATATATATATATATATATATATATATATATATTATTTTTTTTAAATATATATATATTATTGATTTTTTTACAGAGAGGAAAGGAGAGGGATGGGAGTTAGAAACATCGATGAGAGAGAGACATCGATCAGCTGCCTCCTGCATGCCCCTTTCTGGGTTTGTGCCCGCAACCAGGATACATGCCCTTGACTGGAATTGAACTTGGTACTTTTCAGTATGCAGGCCGATGCTCTATCCACTGAGCCAAACCGGTTTTGGCTGAAGCTCTTTATCTGATCTTTATTTGTAAATTATAGTTTTGCTGGGTAGAGTAATCTTGGTTGTAGGTCCTTGCTATTCATCACTGAATATTTCTTGACACTCCCTTCTGGTCTGCAGAGTTTCTGTTGAGAAATCAGCTGACAGTCATGTTGGCATTCTCTTGTAGGTAACTAACTGCTTTTCTCTTGTGCCTTTAAGATTCTCTCTTTGCCTTTAGTCCTTGGCATTTTAATTAGGATGTGTCTTGTTGGGGTCCTCTTTGGGTTCTTCTTATCTGGGACTTTCTGTATTTCCTGGACCTGTAATTCTATTTCTTTCACCAGGTAGGGGAAGTTTTCTATTATTATTTCTTCAAGTAGGTTTTCAATATATTGCTTTCTCGCTTCTTCTGACACCCCCAATAATTCTGATGTTGGTATGTTTGAAGTTGTCCCAGAGGCTCCTTACACTATCTTCATAGTTTTTGGATTCTTATTACTTTTTGCTCTTCTAGATGTGTGGTTTTTTTGCTTCCCCATAGTTCTAATAATTGGTTTGATTCTCAGAATCCTATACTCTACTATATGAATCCCTTTATTTATTTCAGTCAGTGTATGCCTAATTTCTGACTGGACCTTTTTCTTTTTCTTACTTTTTTTTTTGGCATCCTCACTAAGATCCTTGGAGATTTCTAAAAGATTCTTGAGTAAGCTTGTAACTGTGGTTTTGAACTCTATATCTAGTAGTTTGCTTTTTTCTTTTTCTTTCATTTGTGGCATGTTTCTTTTCCTCAGCATTTTGGCTGCTTCACTATGTTTGTTTCTATGTATTGAGTAGAATTACTATGTCTCCTTGAGTTGGTAGAGTGGCCTTGTGTAGTAGGTGTCCTATTGAGTCTAGTGGCTTGGTTCCACAGACACCTGAGATAGGCACTCTAGGAGTACCCACCCCTTTGTGAGCAGTGAGCAGTCTTGGTGTAGTTGAGATTTGATTCCTATTCGTGTCACTGGGAGGAATTGACTTCCAGGCTAATTGGCTGTGAGGACCAGCTGCAACTACAGAGGGAGCACTACATGTAGGAGACACCCCTATGGAGCGGGACTTGCTTCAGTGGGGCTTTGATGCTTATTTAGTCTGCCCCTAGACTGTGTCACTTATGGATGTGTATAGTTGTAATCTGGTATAGCCTGACACTGACCACTGGGTACACCGACTCTAGGGACTCCAGGGAGGTGTAAAGTCCTGAGGTTACCTATCAGGAGTTACAGAGAGATCTGCAGATTCCTCCTCTTTGTATTGAGTTTGGAAGTGCCCATATGAAGCCCAGCTCTGAAGCAAGGCAGGCCATTGATGGTGCTGGATCTTGGGCCTTTTATTGATAAGTTTGGGGCTTCATGAGACAGTTGCAGCTTGTTTGAGATTTTACCCTGAGCAAGGATTGTCATTCATATGCAAAAGCTGCTGCACACATCTTGGGTGTGATTGTAAATTAGAGGAGGAATAGTCTTAGGAAAGCAATTAGGTGGAGCAAACAGAAATGGCTGTGACCTGGGACGTCCCAACATAGGAACAATGATCCCTGTGAGCACCTTCATATGGGAGAAAAGCTGCCCCCGAGTTCTTGCCCAAACACCGCACATTCCAGTTCCTCCTCATATGTGTCTGTGTCCTCCAAAGTCTTGCCCTGGTGCTAGATCTCAGAGGAAGCAGGACCTTGTAAGTTCAATATATGGTGCTGGCCTTTTAAGAGGAACAGCTGGGTCTCCAGCAGCCTCTGTGTCACTGAGCCTCAGCCTACACGGTTTTTTTTATAGCTCGTTGTTATGGGGATTTCTCTTCCCAGCTCTGGGTTAGGGGTCTGATGTGGGGCTGGAACTCCTTGCTCCACTGGGCAGCCTTCACAGAGACTATCTCCCTTCCTATTAAAAAAAGTGGCATACATCAATGCAGGACCAGCCTGTTCTGTGACTATGCACCTTCTACCAATCTCAGTGTGCTTTCTTCTTGACTTTTTATTCAACCAGCTTTCTGGTGGTTCTGGATGATGGTTCTCTATTTTAGTTGTAATTCTGATGTGGTTGTGGGAGGTGGCGAGTACAGGAGTTTACCTATGCCACCATCTTGGTTTTCTTCTGACTTTTTCTTTCTTTGACTTACATTGTCTTGATCTTTGACAGACAGGTAAGTGACCCAGACTGATTATTTCATGTGATTACATTGCAAGTGAGATAGTTGATTTTGATACTGGCTCACTTTTATTATTTACATGTAGTTTAAGAGAACTTATTCTGCTTTCATATACAAAAGTGAGTGTTGAGAAGGTTATATAAGTAGATGAGAAAATTGCCTTTCAGGCATATTTATTGGGTCAACACAGTCAGATGAGAAATTGGCAAAGAATGCATCATGAAATTCAAGAAATAACTATTTTGCCATATTGCAGTGTTCTTTCTGCCTATCACATTGTGCTACTTTTTATTACTTGCTTTCATTGATTATATTGAATAATTAAGAAATAATAAGCAACAGAAGAGTAATAAAAGTTAATATGTCAATAGAAGACTGAATAAAGGTGAGCAGTATATTTGGCTGTTTGAAATTGAGCACTTTCTGCTTGTGAATGTGTAAGGACAGATATATGTCATTCTTCTGTTTTTGACAGAGTTGGGAATGACCACTGTGTTTCTTCACAGTGAAAGCTTTCTTTTATGTGTAAAAAAATTGGAAAGCACCATCTGGGACTCATCATATGTTCATGTTCTTCAAGTGAATCTGGAAATCATACTTTTGGGATTTTGTTGTTAATGAAGAAGAGAAAAGGAAAAAAAACTTCCATAAATTATACTTGGGACATTGGCATATTTTTTTTGAAAAAAAAAAAGAAGAAAGAAAGAAATGAAAAGAGAATGCACTGGAGGGGGTGTCCCTCAGCCCAACCTTCACCCTCTTCAATCTGGGACCCCTCAGGGAATGTCTGACTGCCTGTTTAGGCCTGGTCACCTAAACAGGCAGTCGGACATCCCTTTCACAATCCAGAACTGCTGGCTCCCAACTGCTCATCTGCCTGCCTGATTGCCCCTAACCAATTCTGCCTGCCACCTTGATCACTCCCTAACCACTCTTTTGCCAGCCTAATGGATGCCTAACTCTTTCTCTGCCAGACTGATTATCCACAACTGCCCTCCCCTGACAGGCCAGTCACTCCCAAATGGCCTCCCCTGCATATTCCCTCTTTATTAGATAGGGTTTTTTTCTTCAACACGTTGGCCAGTGTACCTGCTGTAGTCTTGACAAACCAGTAAACATGTAAACCCAAACTAAAAGTGTAATAAAATAGACTCCTTAAACAGGAATTTCATGAGATCTTGGAAAAGTGATGCAACGTGATTGTTTCTTCATTTCTTCTCTTTCTTGATGTTTCATCTTTTATTCTTCCTTTCTTTTCTCCTTTTATTCCTTTTCTGTCCTCTCTTTCTCTTATCTTTTCCATTGGTAGAATCATCAGTACTTGAATCTGTCTTGCTTCCACAAGACGAAGAAGAGGGAAGCACACTGTCATCTGAAGAAAAAGATGATCTATGTTGGGATTGGTGGTGTTTCTAGTTTTCCTCTTTTCCCGGTTTGTCATTTCTGCTGGCCGCAGCATCTTCAGGACTTGTGTGTGGGCACTTCTTACTCATGTCTACAAAACCTCCCTGTCTTGGTGAAAACTGTAGGGGAAAAGGCCTTCCTGGGTGGGCTCAGGCCCTGCCTGAGGTGCTGAGGAACCAGGTGGGGAGCACCCACCACCACCCTTGCAGAGCCAACCTCCTGTCCTCGGGGTACTCTCCAGTAATGTAACTGCAAGTCTCTGTTTGCCTTCAGAAACTAGTTGTAAGTTGCTTCCAATGTGAAACCCTACCTCTGACATTTCCTTTGCGGTTTCTAAAGATTTTAAACAAAACCCATTTTCCTCCCTAACCTGGTCAGAAGATTCTACCAATGGGAGAGGTTTGCTGGGCAGCATTGCCCAGATACCCTCCCCCTCCTTCACTCCCCAAGTCCAATCACTCCCCTGGGGGTAAGGAAAGTTCCAAGGCTATAGGTGTGTGTGTGGGGGGATCACTCCATGGGGGCACAGGCCCTTTGGAGGCTGATACCCCAGGCTGCTGCTAGGAGGGGATCACTCTGGGGGGCACGGCTATCTCCCAGGCCTACACCCCTGGCTGCGGTTGGGAGCTGATGGTTGGAGGGAGGGAGGGGTACAGATGCCTCCCGGGCCAATGGCTTGGGTCATGACTTTGAGCAGATTGCGCTGGGGGTGCACGGGCACCTTGCAGGCCAATGGTCCAAGCCAGGCTGGGATTGGATTGCACGGGGGTGGGGGATGTGGGGGGTTGGGGAATGTGGGAGTGCAGCGGCTCACAGGCCGATGGCCTGGGCTGCAGCTTCGAACAGATTGTGCCGTGGGGTGTACGGGTGCCTAACAAGCTCATGGCCCAGGCCACGGCTGGGAGTAGATCACATGGGGACAGGGGGGTGGGGTGCCGCACACGGCAGGCTCACAGGCTGATGACCTGCGCTGCGGCTGGGAGTGGATAGCACTGGAGAGGGGTGAGGGGGCGCACAGCCGCCTCCCAGGCCGATGGTCTGGGCCACATGCTGCCAGCTCTCATTGGCAGCCCTCCTTGGGAGTGGGGGACTCTGGCAGGCCTGAGAGGACTGGGTACCCCCATCTTGTGTCTATGGGCACTGCCATTTTATCATGGAGTGACTGTTAATTTGCATATTGCTCTTTTATTCGACAGGATTTTGCTTGGTCACTTTTTGTTCTTGTTAGTGGATAAGAAACTTTTGGGAAAACACGTCTAGGAAAAACACTGGATTCTATTTGGGAGAGGCCTTACTTGGTGTGTTTAGAAAAAATTGTCTCCTATATGGAAACCTAAACAGAAGGAAGTTCCTATTGCTGCCTCTCTCCTTCCCCCATAAGACCAGGAGACCCCCCTCATTGACCAAGTCAGTAACGCACTTTAAATAAAGGTAGTCCAGATTGTTTTCTGTTGTTTATAACTAAAAACCCTGAGCCGCACAGAAATGTTTAGAGCAGAGTATTCACTTCACTTTTCATCATCCAGTACAGTAGTAGTCTGCTACCTAGGTAGTACTGAAAAATATTTTATTCATTCCTTCATTCAACAGATATTTATGAGCATCTACTGTATAATAGGCACATGCCCAGGTCCTGGGACTATAAAGAAAAGAAAACAAAAAAAGTATCTGGTTCTGAGGCCCATATTTTGAGTGGGAAAGTATAACATATAAGGTGGGGTATGGGCTATGGAAAAATATATTAGAATATAAAAAGCAGGATAAGGAATGGGTTGCAATTTTATATACAGGGATATCATGGAAGACTTCTCTGAGAAAGCTTTTCTTCTCACGGCCTCAGTAGAAGGACTCCTGAATACATCTGTGTAAAAGGTGCCCCAAATAAGAGGAAGAGCAAGTGAGTGCAAACACCCTGAAGCTGGAAAGCAGAACGATGCCTGGCTTGTTGAGTTAAGGGGAGAAGCATGGAAGACTCAAGGTCAGACATGGCAGTGGCCAGGCCATTTGGGCTTAAGGACTTTAGCTTTTACTCTGAGCAAAATGGGAAGTTTGTAGAGAGTTATTTACAGAGTAATATGATCAGACATTCTAGGTGAGAAATGTTTGAGTTGGTATGAAAGTGGTGAGAAGTGGAGATCCTGGTGTGTCCTGAAAATTTGTGTTGAGTAGAGAGTTCTCTATGAGTTTGAAGTTCAGGTGAAAGAGTGAGATGCTAGTGTATATAAAAGCAAATTAAGGTGTCAGTCATAAGAACTTTAAGTCAGAACAGAAATTGATGATTTCAGTATAGTTCAGTCAAAAAGAGCTTTCACATGTGAGCGATATGATATATAGGCACGTTATCAGTATACAAAAGGTGTATAAAGCCAAGAGCCTGTATGAGATTACCTTGTGAATGAAAGAATGTAGAGAAGAGGTACAGTGTCTGAGTTTTGAATACTTTAGCATTTATAATCAGACAGAAGAAGGAGCACCAGCTAAAGAGCCTGTGAAAAGTTAGCCAGTGTAATAGTATCAAGAGGGAGCAGTGGCCTAGAAGCCAATGAATTTTAATTTTTAAGATTGAAGGAACAAATATAAAATAACATGAGGATTGTGAATTGAATGCTGGTTTAAGGGCTGGAGTAGTGTTAAATTAATTTTAAAAATCTCAATTATTTAATAATGATACAACATAGATCTGTTCATAAAGTTGTTCTCTAATTGACAAGATAGTAACTGCATTTGGTTCCCACAGCTAAATAATATCATGCTCTTAATATGTAGCTATTTAGGTATTTACAGGAATACTGGATACTATTTTTTCACTATTATTAAATTGCTCCCTCTCCCATGTCCCTTTTATAATCCTTATTTGTCTCCTCAAATTCCCTAACCACCCTTTCCCCATTTCAGTATTGGCTTATGAGCTTGCCTCATTCTTGATTTAGGTAGTAAAGGTGAACATTTGTGAGCTCCATGAATTTCCTGCCCTCATTTCCTGCTAATAAATCTGTTTAGCCCTATCTGCTACTTCCTCCTCACAAGTATCAAAGGAATGAGTAACTCCTAGGCAAGTCTCTCCACCTGATCTCTTTAAAAAAAATTTTTTTTTAAATTACAGTCAACATTCAGTGTTGTATTAGTTTCAGATGCACTTCATAGTGGTTAGGCATTTATATAACTAAATACGGTGATCTCTTCCATAAGTCTAGTACTCCCCTGACACCATACATAGTTATTAGAGTTCCATGAACTGTATTTCCTATGCTGTACTTTACATCCCTGTGAATATTTTGTAACTGCCAACTTGTATCCTTTTAATTTCTTTATCTTTTTCATCCAGCCTCCCATATTCCTGTCTACCTGGAAACCATCAGTTTGTTCTTTGTTCTGTTTCTTTTGTTTATTAGAATCCACATGTAAGTGAAATCAATATGGTATTTGTCTTCATCTGTATGACTTAATTCACCTTGTCTCTTGTTGCTCCTTTACCTCAGAATCTTCATAGCATCTATTCCCTTTAACATCTTTATTCTCTCCCTCTCTCTATTGCTTCTTATAGCAACTGAATATTTATTTATAGTTTAGCCATCTTAAAAACATAGGCCATTCTCAAATTTATATTCCTATCTAGCTAAATAATAGAGACATGTTGTATTTGAACTAAGGAAATGAAGAAAATAATAATCACCCATAATTCCACTAATTTCAGAGATGATCTTTATGTGACTTTACATTCCTCCCCACCCCCTTCATGTATTTTTACCCATTAGGATCCAATTAAATAAAGGATTTTTCATAAGTTCCTTTTTATTTGCCTAATTGATATCTTAAGATTTTACACATGTCACTAAATAGTTTTGAAATAACTATTTTAAATATCTAGCATATTTAATACTCTAGTTATGTTATGATTTATATATTCATTATTTTATTGGATATTTTGTATAAATAAAACTAGGGTGACTATATTTGTACATAAATCTTTTACTAAATTTCAGATTATTTTCTAGGCTAGGATCTAAAGAAAACTGCTGAATCAAAGAATAAACACTGTTTTAGACTCTTGTTAGATATTCCTAATTGTTTTAAAAAATGATTCTGTTCATTTATATACCGCCCGTGGTGTGTAAGAGTGCCTCTCTCCTCTGATTATTTTAATCTTGGAGGACTTAAAAACCTGTTTTATGAAACAAGTTTTTCTAATTGGGAAGTTTAGTGAGCATTATTTCTTAAACTTACCTTTATTTGCTTAATAGATGAAAATCAATTTTCAATTTTTATATTAGTGGTTTATTTTTCTTCTTTTTATGACTTTTCCCTCATGTCATTTGCTCATTTTCCATACCCTCCATTGGAGTTCTGAAGTTGTTTTTGTTGGCTTGATGAATTATCATATTAATGTTATCAACCATCAGTCTCTCATTAGCTGCCATAATTTTTCTAATTTGTTGTCTTTTACTATTATACTGTTATTGATTTAAAAGTTCTAGTTAATCAAATGGCCAATTTATAAATAAATTAAATAAGTAGCAGAATGGCATAGGGAAGAGACCCAAGTAGATAGAAGAATGTAGCAATGTTTAAATTCACTGGGGACAAATGTCTAAATTTGGGGGGCAAATATTGTTAGAATTATTTTTCATACCTCCTAGCAAAAATAAGTTTCAAGTAGACTAAGAATACATATAGTAAGAGAACAGAATAAAATAAAACATGAGAATATGTGAAAGTGCTTAAGTGGACATTTATGATATAATACTTGATCTGCTCTTTCCTATACCCACACCTCACATTTATAACAAGATCACTGTTTATTCTGGAATTTAGATGGTGGAATGCTCAGAGTAATGTGCCAGTGAATTAACACATAGTTGCACACAAAGTGGCTTTTTTTTTCTCCCTGAACTTTTACCTTTGATATTTTAGAGGCATTAATCATAGTTCCATCGCATCTCTGCAGAAGACAGCCAGCACTCTATAAAAACGGTAAAACATATTTTATTTTCAAATTTCACCTGGTGTTATCTGTCCTATGGCATATTTTTCTGGGTGAAGACTAACATGTTGATGATATTATCATAAACATTTTGTCACTAATTATATTTTCCTGTTAATTATAATGTGTTTTGCAATTCCTCTCACTTGGTTATTTTATGCAAAACTGTAATGTCATTGCTGTAATAGAAAACTTATTTTGTTAAATATCTAAATGGGAGGCATCAAAGTTAAGGACTCAGAACAGCAGATGCTCCTATGGAGCAATGTGTTCTCAAAAAAGAACTTTGATGAAATATATGTCAATTGCTTTTTTTTTTTGTCACTAATTTGTGGAATGTTTTCTGTTATGCCACATTTCATTTGTTTTTATATTTTTATTGTGAGACACTTTAAATGTAGATATAAATATATAAACTAGATTACCACCATGCACCTGCCACCCAGTTTTATTAAATCTAGACATACTTGTCATAATTAAGTTGTTGTTGTTTTAAACCAGCACTGTGTTACAGATACAGTTAAAGCTCTTGTGTGCCCTGCCTCATCTCATTCCAAAAGTAACCATGCCTTAGAGTTGTGTTTATCATCTCTATTCATGATTATGTACTTTACTGTATACATATGTATCATTGAAGAATATATGTGGTATTTCTTCATTGTGTTTAACTTCATATAAATGGTAGCCAACTGTATCATCCTTCAACTTTTTGAGACTCTCTTTTATGATTCATCTATTATAAAGTTCTTCATATCATATAGTTCCCATTTATTCATATCAACTGCTGAATAGTATTCCATTTTATGATTATACAAATTTACATAGTTTTTCACTTGGATATTTATATAAATAATATATATTTTTACTATTATTATGGTTGAAAAGTACTTTCTCTACTTATTTTCTTGGCAAATATTTTCTCTACGATCAACCAAAGGACTTGTATGCATGCATATAAGCATAACCAATGAACACAAGACACTGGGTGGTTAGGGTATGCCTGGGAGGGGCGGGGCAATGGGAAGATATGTATACATGTAACACACTAATAATAAATAAATAAATAAATAAATAAAAATATTTTCTCTGCCACATATATCGAGAAGTGAACTGTGATAGCATGGAGAATACACATATTCCATTCTCATAAATACTAGCCAATGCACTTGACAATGTTTGCACAATTATAGGCCCTCTGGAAGTTCAGAGATCGCCATGGCTCCTCATCCCCTTAGTGCTCATTGTTAGGCTTTTAAATGTTTGCCATTGTGCACATAGTGTGAAATGGTGTGTTGCAAAACTGCATTTCCCTGGACATTAGTGAGATTGAGTGTCTTTTCATATGTCATATGTTCATAGGCAATAATAACATATAATGAAGAACTGATGTTGGAAAGGATAACTTGGGTTTGAATCCTGACTCTTCTGGATGATCTTGGGCTGTCATTTTGTGGCACATTAGGAAAACTGGAATAATAATCATAACTTTGAAGTTGTTCTGTGTTAATATGTGAGAATCTCATACAACTGTGTCCAGTCTTTACTAAGATGTTATTATTGTTATAAAACATCACCAGGACAGGGTAAGTGAGATTAAAAAAAATTCAGTTTTGTGCAATGTCAGGTTACATTATTAAAGGTTAATGGTTCTAGTCTTCCTGACCTGGAAAGATTGGGATGGAAAAATTTTGGAGATGTTGATCATCTTGCCCATTGGCTATTTATTATTGAATAGAAGAAGTTCTTTCTATATTTTGGACACTAATCTTGACAAATTTCTTTTTCCCAATGTCTGGCTTGTTTTTAACCTTGTGGTATTAAAAATTTTTTTAACCTTTAGTGTGATCAAATTTAATAATTTCCTTAGTGCTTTATCCTTTTAATATGTGGTATAATGTTTCTGTCCCCCAATTCCCAACCAAGATAATAATGATATTCTCCTACATTTTAAAAAATGTTACGACATTTCTGTTTTCTAAGGAAAATTCTCTTTGGAGTTTATTTTCGTGTCTAGCATAAATTAGAGAGATAATTGTACATGCATTATTTACTGTCCAATGGCACTTATGGCTGTCCATTATCTAAAATTATACTATCTTTATTACTATATCTTTTTAATTATAGTAGTAGTAGTAGTAGTAGTAGTAGTAGTAGTAGTAGGAAGAGGAGGAGCAGGAGGGGGAGGAGGAGGAGGAGGAGGAGGAGGAGGAGGAGGAAGAGGAAGAATAGGAGGAAGAGTGGCATCAGCTAACCAATCTTTAAATATATTGACTTATTTACTCCTAATAGGGCCTTATTTACTCCTAAGAGTACCTATGCACTAGGTACTCTTATTATCTTAATTTTAACATTAAGGAAACAGAGGTACTGACAGATTATGTGACTAGCCACACCAATGTGTCAGTGGGTATCAAACTCAGACTATGAAACTGAGATTAAAACCCAAGTCGCTTGGCTACAGAGTCCACATCCATAACCACTCTATTACCTGGCCTCCAAGGAATTGTGTTCTGTAATAAACATAAGTTCCCACCCTGCCAGCATGATTCAGTATGGCTCAGTGGTTGAGCATCAACCTATGGACCAAGAGATCACAGTTTGATTTTTGGTCAGAAGATATGCCTGGGTTGCGGGCTCGATCCCAAGTGTGGGATGTGCAGGAGGCAACCAATCAATGATTCTCTCTCATCATTAATGTTTCTGTTTCTCTCTCCTCCCTTCCTCTCTGAAATCAGTAGACATATATTTTTAAAAAATAACTTCCCTCTCCTTGTTCTTCTTAAAAAAATAAAAACAGACAAAACAGTATCAGCTATCTTTGGCCACATTCTCTATTTCATTTGTTTTCATTATCTCTCTCACTTATCAGGAGACAGTGATATACAGACAGGGTTCTAGATAGAAATTATAACATTAAATCATCTGGTCATCATTTTGAGGTAATAAATACACCCTTCTTATAATTTACTTCAAGTCTATAAGGAGTCAATGATTTCCATAATGATAGGTGGGGGTGACTTCTGAATTTTTCTAATTTGTCTCACTTTTGTTCTAGATATTGTAAATTCTGCTACTTTCCTATTTGATGACAAAGAGAATTAGGGATGGCAACAAGCAGTGTAAGAATAAGTAGACTCATGTGTGTAACCTAGTTGTTTGTATTTCTTTGAATCCCAAATACTTGAACTCATTTCTGTCTCTCCAAGCCTGAGCTGAATGGTTCTTGGATTTCTGTGCATTTTGATTCTATGACAGAAATATCTATTTTCTCTATTTCTAAACACCAGCTTATTGTCAACCCCTATAAAGTGACAGAACCTGAGAGAACTTCTATTCTTATAATTAAATGAGCCCAACTCACATGGATATTTAGTTCTTATCAGATGCTTTGTTACTGGTAATATTTTTGAAGATAGAGACTGACACTTTTTCCATCTAGCCCAGGGTCTTGCCTTCAGTAAATGCTAAAAAGTTTATATTTGTTGATCAATTTTTCTTTACATTGGTATTTTAAATATGTATATTGGTCATGGCCCAATGATGATAATGTGCAAAATATCACATACAGTTCATAAATCTAATTTTATAAAATGTATACTTCTACTTCTGAACTGTTCCATTCATTAGAACCAATCATTTGTCTAAAAATTAGTTTAGTATTAAAATAATTTCATATAAACAGCTAATGTTTATAGTAAGATTTTTGTTTACTTAGATTTAGAGAATTCTTAGTTCAAGTATCAGGCATACACATTCATGTGCTAGTAAAATGTTCTAGCAGTTTGTCATTTGCTATGGATAGGAAGAACAACCACCCTGAAACCACATTGATTACTTTTTCTATTTTTTTAAATTTTGTTTAAGTAAGATAAAATATTATTTTAGAAATGTTTACATTTACTAAAGGACACATATTTACTTAGGACACATATTTTTTATGTCACAAAGATGAATCTTCTGAACAATTTACAATATAAATTTTGTATTATTAAGGGGGATCGGGCCTAAACTGGCAGTCAGACATCCCTCTGGCAGCCCAGGAGCCCTCAGAAGCAGGCAGTGGGGAGTGGGCCTAAGCTGTTAGTTGGACATTCTTAGTACTGGCCAGCCATGCGCCAGCTTCTGGCTGAGCAGCGCCCCCCCCCCTGTGGAAGAGCACTGACCACCAGGGGGCAGCTCCCGTGTTGAATGTCTCCCCTCTGTGGGTCAGTGTGCATCATAGTGACCAGAAGTTCCTGGTTGTTCTGCCATTAGGAACAATTTGCACATTACCCTTTTATTATATAGGATTATTTACTGTTATTTTCAAAGCTTAAAAAAGGCATTTTTGTTTTAGCTCTATTTCATTAGCAGTTTTATCTGTCAACCTGTCTCTGTAACAGTGTAGTATCATGGAGAACACTCTTGCTGTCCGCTTTCTCTGGGACCTCTCACTTTACCTACCAGACAGAGTTTTCAGATTTGTAAATTGTGAGCAGGGTTGTTTGAACCAATATTACTCAGCTTCACACAGGCTCAAGCATTCTAAAGTATCAGAGGGTGACATGATGGTAGAACGCATTTTGGAACATTTGCAGAAATACTCAAGGAATGATTTTGTGAGGCTTAATTTATGCTAAACACCCACCAACCTGTCTCCTGGAAGGCACATCTTCCCAAGACATAGGCAGACTGTTTTAAGGTTGGTTTCCTGATTCTTACTGAGACAGTTTTAATTTTATCATTGGACATTTCAAAGCAAAGAATGAAATGTAAGTTAAATTATTATCTAAAATAAGTCCTTCTGTTAAGATGTTGCAAGCAGAATGCCAATTTGAGAGGGAGGAGGATTTAATGTAGTCAATTGAACTAGATATATTAACAGAAGGCGCCTGGGGAGAGGTGAAGTTATGATACCCAGAAGAGGTTAAGGAATGTAGCAAAAAAATGGATGTTTTAAAATGATGAATTACAGAAAGGAACACTCCCAAAAGGATGCACAAGGGGAGGGTGTGAAGAGAACTGCATATTTTAGGGATTGGAATAAGCAGTGTGTATTTGGAGGGTCTCAGAGTACATATAGAGATCTGCTTAGCATGGCAGCCAGCTGCTCACCTCTCATGATGGAAAAGAAGAAATGTGCTTAAGCTGAAGTGTAAGGGATTTGGGTTCCCCTTTCTAAATAATGAAGATTGTTAAACATTGATTTGATTTGTGTTACTTCAACCCTGGAAATACTGAAACATGGCTTAACTGTTAATCAGCCAGAGATGTTCCTATGCAGAAACAAAGTGACAGATCCATGACCTCTTACTACCTACAATTTGGTTTGCTTAATGTTTTCATATTTCAGAGAAATTTCTTACTTGAAAGTATGACATTTTCCCTTGGATTCTTTTCCCCTGCTACCCTTTCCCTTC